>CAJHQP010001043.1:0-134912 GCA_905132765.1 Moricandia arvensis
GTTTTTTGTTATGAGGGTTGATGTCAAATTATTAGAAATGAGGCTATGATTCTGCCATGTGGCCAGGCTTGTGTCTCATCAAAACTGTAACAAGAGAACGAGAGAGTCGACACATATACGTGTAATGAAGTTGAAAGAGGACAACATATTTACTAGTCGTTCTTGCAAATCAGTTTGAAGCCACGTACATACACTAATGCCCAGTGTTGATCTGGACTGGTCCATGGACTAACATTTTTAGCAAGAATTATTGTTATCTATACAATGATGGAAGTACATGTCACATCATACGATTTGTTGGTTGTTGTAGTTATTTATGTGGATAAGGACCAGCAACTGCATACCATCATCATTATTGTCATTTAATTTCTTAGGTAAAAAATTTATCATCCCATCATGTAATAATGTTTCTAGTGAAAGACTTTGCAGTTATTATTGTTGACTAGATATGTCACTATAAATGGTATACACTGGACAAGAGACTCTCTGCCCTGAGATCATACCCTAAACTTTGATCATACCCACCTCCCCCTTGATGCTCACTTGGTACTTCCTTATCTCTGATATTCTTAAAGACCATGTCAAGTTAACATTCATTAAAGAAAAAAAGACCGTGTCCAGCATCATGTCAATAAACCAGTGACATTGGAACTTGCAGGTAATTTCTGTCATGTCTATGTGGACTCGTGAACAACCTGCATATGCTGCTAATATGTGGAACGAGGCACTCAATAAACGGCTCAGTATCAGTAAAATAGAAAAAATTACAAAAAAAAATAAACGGCTTGGTACTGAGGTATGTTATCTATATTCCTCTTCTTTTTGTAACCATTTCTCTTGCTTTAGTAAGTTAATGTTTTACAGGAGCTTACTTTTCAGTGTCAAGTCTTTCACCTTTCTGTTCCATCTATAGTCTTGAGATTTTTTTAATTCAGATCCAGAGATGCGTACACTATATGATAATGTGAGGATGTTTGAAGATAATCAGACTGGGATACCTCGTTGGTCATAACACCATTGGCCCTTATCCAAACATGAACGAGAACTGCCCTTCTTTGCCTCACAAGTGTTAGGAAAGTTATTCAACCTGTTTGTTTATCTGTATCTATGTTTGTGTTTTGTCTACTTTATGTTCATCTGTTTATTAAGCTTCACCCTTTTAGTTATATTGTTTAAAGATTTGCACCAACTAATCAAATCTCTAATGATGTTTAATTTCAATGGGGTTTGTCTCGTGTTTAGCTCTTGTTTGATGTGCAAAGTTTAGAAATATAGAGTGATAGTGAAGGATAATGCATTAAAGAGTACAATCAAAACCTTGAAACTAAATGCATAGAGAAAGAAGAGAATCTATAAAGAACTGAGGAATAGAAAAGTGAAATTACAAATAATTGTTGTAGAATCTAAAACCATAAGAGATAATCCTCAAAAACAGAAGCAATTCCACTAGGTTTCTTCAAGGAAGGATTCTTGGAGGGAGTTTAAGCTTCTTCCTTTGGTTTCTTGACAAGCAAGTTTGAGAGGCCTTTGCTCAATGCAGATGAGGAGATCAAGGAAGCTCTAAGCATGCTAATGAGCTGCAAGACACGTTGAAGGAAAAAAACAGTTATAACTGAGGAAAGATGGATATACCAAAGAACAAAAAAAAAAAGTATAAGAAAGTTACTACTATTATAAGCATTATGCATACCTCTGCTTTGGAAATGATAATCTGGTACCTCTCAATATCACTGATATCTACCTGTATCTTTGTTAATAAGACAATGGTTGAAGATTTAACCATCTGTGTTATAGTAAGATCATTAGACACGATGGACTATGCATTTTTCTTCATAAGCCCAGTCCTAGATCCTGATGAAGTTCCAGAATTGTTTTCGGATTATTTAGATACATACTCACAATATAACCCAGTCCTATTAGCATTTGCATGTTCAATAAGAGATTATAACCCTTTGGATTCCTAGTCGACCTTATTCCAATTAAAAGATAATGTCTGACATTTGCCATTACCTGGTTATAACACCCTTCAACCGTATGCGACTATATATGAACGAGACCTATGAGAGAGGAATAGTAATCTACCTATTTGGTTGAATTATTATAAAGCTTTACCATTTTAGTTATAGGAATGGAAACCTCGTTTGAGAACAATTTTTTTATGTGAATAGATGATGTTGAATTTTTCGTCTTTAATCAATGATTTGTTTCAATAAATACGAGAGTTCGCCCCAAATATTTTTTCATGTCCTGATAATTGAGGCGCCGCATCAACTATCTCACTCCGTCGACGCCGGTAAAGCCATGGTTTGCCGGCGTCGGGTGCTGCAACCTCCACGTCATCCTCTCTCTTTTCGTATCAGTTCAAGTTCAAGATCTCGCCTTCCGCTTGCTGCTCGAATGACCCGTTCTTGGTCGAAGATGTCTTCGATTTCGCGTTTCTTCGGGGGCTCCCGGCTACTGCTTCCACTCGCCACCTCTGCTCCACGTCATCAACATTGTACGTCTGCTTGTCCGGTTCCGTTAGGAGTCAGATCTATAAGGCTTCCTCCCCTCCTTACAGTGTTTCCTCGGCTAGAAACCCCCTCCGACATCCGCCTTCCATACCGCCGAAAGTCCAACTTCAAGCCTCATCTTCCGACGTCTGTAAATTCGGTGTCCGTGGGACTCCACATTTAACTCGGGTGCTAGATCTGGATTCTTTGACAGACGAAGGCTGAGTCCTTCTGTTCTTGAGATGGGCCACTTTCATTTTTCAGTGGGTTTTCCAAACCCAAGAAGACTCCAAGGCCCCCATCTCATCCTAGCAGTTTCACATCCCACTTTGATGTGGGGTGGGTTGATCTCTTTAACTAAGCTGCTAATAATAGTTTGTGGTTTCACCAGAGTTTTTACCGAGAGAGTTACATATAAAGTTTCATCTCTCTTGTTCGAAAAGTAGCCTATCTTATTATTTACAGGTGGGTTCACCTAGACAATCATTATCATCATTTGTCTCTTTTTTAAGAAGTGTTTTTCCTCTACATTTGTGGAGGTGTTTATCCATATCTATAACCATCTTGCTATTTTGTGGAGCGGTTTGTTTGTGTCTGAAGATGTAGTGGGATTCGTCTTGGCGAATTTCCGATGTGCGAATTGGATGTCAACATCACAATTTAAAGTGACTATTTTTGAGCTGACCGACCATGTCGTGAAGGCTTCATTGACGCATTCAAGCACTGTTTTGAATTTGATGTCATCTCCTTCTTTTGACATATCTCTTTTATCTTATGTTGTTGTAATTTATGATTTCAATTAAAGAGGATAGACAATTCCCTTTATCATTTGTAATCAAACAAGTTCAAGTTAATGAAAAAAATTGTGTTAAAAAAAATTAATGATTTGTTTTAGGGCAAATCTCTCAAATAACATCTTTTGAAGTTTTTGTCATAAAAATAAACTTCAAAAACAAAAATGACCAAACTAGACCTTTTTATTTTTTAAAAATTAATATTTTTTATTTAATTTTTCAATTTTAAACCTCACCCCCAAAACCCCACCCCATAACTCTAAACCCTAAGTCTAGATTAGTTAACCCAAGGGGTATAAACGTATATTTATCCCAAAATCTCACTCCAAAAATGTTATTTTTGTCATTTTTTCTCTTAAAGTTTATTTTTGTAACAATTTTTTTTAAAGTCTATCTTAGGGTATTTCTCTTTGTTTTATCTGGTGGGACGGCAAAATTGTTTGAATTTGTTGATATATGGGTCGTTTTTTTTTTCTTTTTTTTTTTTGATTAACCAGGTGTTGAGCTTACGTCTCACCACCTACGTCCGGCGCCAGCCTTTACCTGTACCGTTTAGGGTCCTGGGCACGCCTCCCCCTCCCCGCGAGTCGAACAACTGACTTCCCAGTTTAAACTTCTCAGCTCGGGGCAAGTATCACTGGACTAGGAAGTCCTGGATATGGGTCGTTGTTCCAATTAGAGAGTACACAATAGTTAAATAGTCATTAGGCATAAACGAATAAAGATGCTATAGTTACAGTATTTTATCCAGTCAACAAAGCCATACTGGATAACATGTTTGATTGGTAGTATAGTTTGAGGTAGTTGCTGACCTCTTATTTGTTTATCAATCCAGCATGCTGTTTAAATAGATGCTTTAAGCCTGCCGTGCCAACTTATAAGTTGAAAAGAGATAGCAAACTGCTTGCAAAACATATGTTTAGTGTCTGTTTGTTACTCATCATAATCATTGTTTTATAAAAGCATACGGTTTAACTGTATGATATGGATGATTTATTGACATATTATTGTATGATCTGAAACCGATAAATCATATGTTGTTTACAACTTATCGAATGTAAATGATCGTATCAGCAGACTTAAGGTGACTTTAGTTAAACGTGTCAGACAAAGATTCGTTGATGACTTTTCCGACCAAATAAACTCCACTTGAACCTTAAAACTAAACTAAAAAATTAGTTCAACCCCTTTGTTGGACTATGCCACCTTGACTTTTCCCGCAAACCGGTTATCTACCATCGTTTGATCTATATTTAACCGGGTCAAATCCCACCAACCAGACCGAAGTCTTTCTGGGGCACGAGTCTTCTCTCTTGATGACCTATGAACGTGGCTAACACAATAGATGTTTCCATTTGAATCATTCACCATTTCTTAAAAATAAAAAATATTAAAGATGAGAATTTTTGTATACACGCAAACGATTCTCAACGACCCCTCACCCGCCAAAGACAAAACGCAGTAGCTGACCTCAAACTCTCTCAATTTATCTTAATATAAAAACTAATCTTCAAACGGCATTACCTGTTTTTAGACGTTACCCTCTCTCTTTCTCTTTGTCAAAAATCCTCTCCTAAAATCCTAAATATTACCTCTCCATTTTTTTTTCCCCTCTTTGTCTTCGGCTTACCTCTAATCCGAAAACCACCATGAGGTTTTGCGTTCTAGGGTTATTATCATTCATCCTAATCGTTTCTCCCGTCTCCGCCTGGTTCTTCCCCAACTCCACAGCCATTCCACCCTCTCTACGCAACACCACACGCGTTTTCTGGAACGCTTTCTCCAACTTCACCGGCTGCCACCACGGCCAAAACGTGGACGGTCTCTTCCGCATCAAAAAATACTTCCAACGTTTTGGTTACATCCCCGAAACATACAACGGCAACTTCACCGATGATTTCGATGACATCCTCAAATCCGCCGTGGAGTTATACCAAAAGAACTTCCGGCTTAACGTCACCGGAGAGCTCGACGCGTTAACCATCAAGCACATCGTGATACCGCGTTGCGGGAACCCCGACGTGGTCAACGGTACGTCGGTCATGCACACGGGGAGAAGAAAGACCTTCGAGGTCAACTTCTCCCCGGGAGGGCGTGTACCGCGTTTGCACACGGTCAAACACTACACGCTCTTCCCAGGGGAGCCACGGTGGCCTAGAGACCGCCGTGACTTGACCTACGCGTTCGACCCGCGAAACCCCTTAACCGATGAGGTCAAGAGCGTGTTCGCACGCGCGTTCGGACGGTGGGCGGAGGTGACGGCGTTAAACTTCACCAACATCGAGTCTTTCACCACGTCAGACATCACGATAGGTTTCTACACCGGAGATCACGGCGACGGGGAGCCTTTTGACGGCGTGTTGGGCACGTTAGCTCACGCTTTCTCGCCTCCGAGCGGGAAGTTTCACCTAGACGCAGACGAGAACTGGGTTGTCTCCGGAGACCTCGACAGTTTCCTCTCCGTTACGGCGGCGGTTGATCTTGAGTCGGTGGCGGTTCACGAGATAGGTCATCTTCTTGGTTTAGGACATTCCTCGGTGGAGGAGTCGATCATGTATCCGACCATCACGACGGGGAAACGTAAAGTTGACTTGACGAATGATGACGTGGAAGGAATACAGTACTTGTACGGTGCGAACCCTAATTTTAACGGCACATCTCCACCGTCCACCACCACCACCACTCCTCAACGAGATACTGGTAGCTTTGGTGCAGCCTGGAGAATCGACGGTTCGTCGAGGTTGAGGATGTTCAGTCTCTTGTTATCAACCGTTGGATTGTTCTTGTGGTTGTTACCGTAGATGAATTTTATTTACTCGATTTTATTTAGTTTGAGTTGACATCAAATCTTAATTCTTTGTTTATTGAAGAATGGGGATTTACACACGTATTCATACATTGGGTTTTTTTTTCACATATACTTTCTGTATATAAAATTGTTTCAGATAAAAACTACAGGCTACCAATGTTGATATTTTGGTTATGCATTGTTTGTTATAGACTTTAGTGATTAGTATTGGTCACATACTAAAATCACGTTTAATGCACTAAGACATTGGCCTCGCTTTAGTTTTTTTTTCCAAATGATTATTTGAAGCAGGTAGTGTTCATATAAGATTTTTAAAATTAATCATAGGATATGCAGGTAATTTGCAGTGTAAATGATTTTGAATTCTACGCTTGTTTGGAAATTTTGAACGGTATATTGTAGTTATGTATGTATACGTAGCAACATAAATAGTTTCTAGTTTCTTCCTATTTCTCGGCAATTTTTATCATGTTTTAGGATAAATGATCACATTGACAAGTGAAACATGAAAATGATGCGGTGAATAATTTGAGGATAAAAACCCAATACGCTGAAGCTAATTGAGTTTCGAGTGTTGGTCATTAAGAAATTAAAAATCTTGTATCGCCAAAGACAGAGAACTGACACGTAGATCAAAAATGTAAATTGCTAACACGTAGTTAGTTTGGACTTATTTCGATTGAGTTAAGATACCCTTATATAATTAAAAAAAACATGAAAATGATGGCCACACACCACAACATGTTCCAAAAAAGGCTCACATCTCTACCTCATGTATTAACTCAGTTCTTTTACAAATGGATGGGGATGTTGCAGAAGAACAAACCAAATACATATTTGGTTTCTTACATTCTGTCAACAAGTTTTCACATATACTCCTGCATAGAAAATGATTCAGATGAAATAACTTCCGAACAACGTTTGATTTCGTGTTATACATTCTTTGTCTCCCTTGTTTTATCATAGAATTTGGCAATTAGTAATTAATTACATATTAAAGATACGTCGAAATCATTGCATCAGGCTTAGTTTTGTTTGGCAAACTGACAACGACCATTACTGAAATTAAAACCATCCAATTGTTCTTCTTTATTCCCTTGTTACGACTTACTATGACCAAACAATTAAAATAAACCATATTGAAAACCTTTTTTGTTTGTATGTTCTAAATGGTTATTTTAAGCGATTAGAAGTTCATACAATTGCACTGTATGATTTTTTTTCAGATGTTTATATATCGTAGTTGCGTATACGTAAATAGCTAAATAAAAAAAAAAATATATATATATATATACGCATTTGTTAGCCACAATTCGATCATGTGTTTAGGGTAAATTATCTCATCGATTAGTTCACAATTCACGTCCTTATATCATCCCTAAACCTAGCTCATGATTAAGTAATGATTTGTGTCTTTTCATTAAATGATGAATTATTGTGGAAGCCTCGTTTAGTTAATGTTTCAATGTGTCAACCTAAAAATAATTAGGAATCGAAATCCAATAATAAATTGTATTATCAATTATGCATATTAATACAAAAATATGGGAGTTTTTTTAAATATGATGCAAAAAGTTGTTAGATTTATATTTTCATAAAACAGTTCAATCTGGCATAAATTAACTCGTTAGATGTAAATTTTATTGAAGAAAATATTAATTATGAAGTCTCAATGTAATAATTTTCATTATTTATAATAACATAATAAACCGATGTTAAAAATTATAAATTATTAGTCAACATTCAATTACAGAACAAAAGTCACAATTCAAAATTTCAATTCGCAAATGCGTTAATACGTTTATTATCAAGCATATCGTTCTTTAGACATCATTTAGCAAATCTTAGAGTATTCATTTTTCTTTTTTTTTTTTATCAACATAGTATTCATTTTTCATAATTCAATAAAACAAATAGCCTAGTTAAAAAAGTGGACACAATAGATCATAAATAAAACTAGATGTCAAATGTGAAAATACCGTATAAATCCGAGGGCATCTCGTAAATATAATTGCGGTTGGTGTGTGAATCCACCAGAGGAGTCAGGTCTCTCTCGCTTCACACTACGCAGCTTTCAAGGCGAGTCTGTCACGAACGTCTTCGTCTCCGGCGAGCTGTTAACTTTCCGTTGATCTTATCGGAAAATTTATCGGTTTACGGTATACTCCTGAGTCTCTTCTATGTCTCTGATTTTGAGTAGATTCGACTCTATATGGCTAGGGTTTGAAGGGAGGTGATTGTGTGCCTTGGTTTCGCTCTTGGTTTTGTTTGGGTTTGGCTGCAGTTGATTTTCTAGGGTTTCGTCCTCAGATGTCAGAAGCTTCTAGGCGGAGTAGGGTCACTATTACTCTAGGCCGCAGCGGCCAGGTACGTTTCATAAGATGTTATCTTATGCATCCCTTTGCTCTCGCAATGTGTGAGAGTAGCTTGATTTGGTGCCTTTGTAATGGTATCTGGTGTATGCTAGGGACTTGAGAATCTCGAAATGAGCCTGTTCTACTGTTTGCAATGATTGTTGATACGATGAAGCTATGCTGGTATATGATTTAATGAGCTGAGTGTAGGAAAGTGTTCATCTTTGATATATCTTTTGCAGGTGGTAAGTCGAGATGGGAGTGATTTTGATGAGTTGCCCAGAGTCGGGACCAAGCGTTCTGTCAAAGAAAGACTAGGGAATCAGTTTGATACTTCTTCTTACGGAAGTGATGCGGTCAGTAAAAGGTGTTTCCTTTTTTCCTTCTTATGTTTGTATTGCTGCAATCATATTGAGCTTCTTTACTTGTGATATCTCTGTTATTGTTGACGAAAGTTAGTCCCTTTCTTTGGGTTCATGGGGGTTGGGAATAGTGAGTATTGGATTTTAGGATTTATTGATGGGTTATGCTTTGTGTTTTTGGATTTTAGGCAATGGCTGAGATACGGTGTCTTCTCTTCTTTGTTTTGTGTAGGCAAAGAGGGGAAGCAAGTTTCAGTGGAAATGGTATAGATATATGAATTACTGGATACACACTTGCATCTTTGCTGATTTTCTGACCCACCACTCTATGTTACTATTACTTAGATTTGCAGATCAGTCAAAATGATCTACGTTTCAAGCTGTTGCAGAAAAATGCACAAAGACGGGCTCAGAGCGATGAAGGCAGCACTATTGATCTTCGTGAAAAGCTGCTCTCCAAGTCCAAGAGTGAGCAGCTTCCTCGTAGCTTTGATGATCGACCCCGTATGTCTGACCTGAGGGATGGCCCATTACCTCCATTAAGAACAGCTCGTGGTCCCTCTCAGATGCTTTCATCAAGCGGTTCTTATGCTCCATGGACCCGGGATGATATACGACGGAGATCTCCAGAGAGGGTTATGAGTACTTCCAGGGGTCTATCACCACCAAGAAATTCTGGTAGTATCAGTGGCACTCCAAGGACTCTTTCACCACTGAGGAACACCAGAAGCTTCACTAGTGGTTCTAGGGATTTCTCACCGCCAAGAAATTCTGGAAGAATGATTAACCGTCCAAGGAATATGTCGCCACCAAGAAATGCTGGAAGGATGATTGGCCATCATAGGGATCTATCACCGCCAAGAAATGCTGGAAGAATATTTAGCCATCCAAGGGATATATCGCCACCAAGAAATGCTGGAAGCATAAGTGGCACTCCTAGGTCTCTTTCACCACCCAGGAACACCAGAAGCTTCACTGGTGGTTCTAGGGATCTATCACCGCCAAGAAATGCTGGAAGAATATTTGGCCATCCAAGGGATCTATCACCTCCAAGAACGACTGGAAGGATGATTAGCACTCCAAGGGATCCATCGCCACCAAGGAACCCCAGAAGCTTCAGTAGTGGCTCTAGAGCTCTGTCCCCAACTAGAAACGTGGGAAGCAGCTACATGGGTTCTTCTCGGGGGTTTTCTCCTTCTAGGAATCCTGGAAGCTACGTAGGTTCTTCCAGGGGTTCTCCTCCATCAAGGGGCATTGATGATTTCCATGGGCGAAGCAGGATGGTTGATGATGTTAGACCATCACCGTATGCAGTTAGAGGTGTAGTAAATACTCAAGCACCAGGAAGTGGCACTACTTTCACCAGGCCAATGTTACCTCCTCCGGTCCCAAACCCTCATCCATTGCCTCCTTTGAGTCAGCTTCCTCCACTTGGAAGTATGATGCAGAACAGTCCCTTCCCTGTAAGATCTTTTCTTCTCTGTCTGCTATTTCTATACACACTGTGATTCTTCTTCACATTTACCCTCTGCACTATGCTTCAGAAACACTTGGAATTTTTAGGCTCGTAATATTAATATTCATGTTCAGATAGTCAAGACTTGTGAGCTTTCCTCTTCTTGTACATATGGTTATAATATGTCATGTATATATCTGCTTGGTGCTATAAACAGATGGAAGAGCCTCTAACAGTAGACAGCTTTCTAAATTCACTTGGACTTGGAAAATACTCCCTTGCCTTTAAGAGAGAGGAAGTAAGTGTGCTCTTATCCAAGAGCTTTTTTTCGTTTTTGGCTTTTGTGCTAGTTTTCCGGTGCTTTTAATATGCAGCAGATACAATCACATACAGAAATTTATGAAAAATGATGAACTTGTTATCTGAGCTCTACTCCTATTGACAACAGGTGGACATGACGACGATAAAGCAGATGAAAGAAAGTGATCTAAAAGATCTCATCATACCAATGGTACGTTCCTTTTAATATCGATCTAAAACAGTTAAGATTGATCACTCTTGTTTTAGCAGATGTATTTTTGAACTTCTGGTATCATTGATTCAAATGCAGGGTCCAAGGAAGAAGATTCTACAGGCCATAGCGTGTCTTCCAAAACGGTAGCAGCTGTGAGAAACGGGTTTGGTGATCTCTCGCTGATTCTTACTCTTGTGGTCATAATTGGCCTTTTGCGGATCAAAACTAAAGAAGAAACTCTTCTCTCTGGATGATTGTAGTCAGAATGTTACTCTTTAGATCTTCTCTGTGATGCAGTTGCCTCTTTTTTCTTCTAGACAAGCTGTCGACCTGAACCAGCATAGTCGTTTCAGGGTTCGTGTCTATTTTGAAACGTGACATGCATTTTGGTGAATTGTAAACTTTCTCGAATTAACACATCTCAATCCTAGTTTTAACCCGCCCCATTTAGTTACGTACTTGCGTTACTAGTAACTATTTCTAGACCTTGGTGGTGCAGTTTACAAATCTATCTAATCATTTAGATGCAGAACCTTCGCTTTATCTATTAATAATAGCAATCCTGATTAATTCTAAAGGTTGTGTCTTTTTATAAAAAAACTGAAATATATTAATTCTAAAAATTGTATCTTTTCATTATAGAAAGTTGTGTCTTTTCATAAAAAACTTAATTATATTTGTTGTAAGAGTTATGTTTTTAATTTTTATTTTCCTCATAATCATTTATATAATATTGTGTCTTTTCATAAAAAAACTGAAATGTATTAATTTTAAATTATATCTTTTCATTATAAAAGTTGTGTATTTTGAACCCTAACTACAAATATTGTGTCTTTTTAGAATATTTTTTTCCGAAATGATGTGTCCATTTAAAATATATTGTGAAAATATTTTTTCATTATAAAAGTTGTGTATTTTGAACCCTAACTACAAATATTGTGTCTTTTTAGAATATTCTTTTCCGAAATGATGTGTTCATTTAAAATATATTGTGAAAAATGTGTCTATTCAAAATAATTTATAAAATACTATTTTAAATAATTATTTATAATTTGAAAAATGTGACTATTCATATATTTATTTTTGAAAAGATGTATCTATTGAAAAAAATATTGTAAAGGTGTCATTTTAAAATAACTACCTATTAATTGAAAAGTTGTGACTATTCATTTAGGTTTTTGAAAGGTTGTGTTGTTTCATCCTAAAAGTTGCATTTATTGAAAAAATTAAGAATTGTGTTGATTCATTCTAAAAGTTACATTTGTTCAAAACAAGTTAAATTGTATATGTGTCTTTTTACTATCTTCTCTCCAAATCTATTACTTACAAAAAGTTTGTTTTTTTTAATTAGTTAAAAAAATTAGTTACCAAAGGTTGCATCCTTCGACTTGTACACATTCTATTTGTAACTAACAATTTTACTTTCGAAGTGTTGCATACTTTACCACTCATACCTTTTCAACTATACTTAAACAGTCTTGGATATATATAAAATAAATAAATGCTCGATGAATCCACACATGATGTGATCTAGGAGTTGTTTCCTCCACTGTTTGTGACGGAGGCGGTAATGTTATAGGTGGAGTGAAGTGCAGTGGCAGTAGTGGTGGATGAGTTGCAGCGGTGGTGATGCAAGGAATTGCGGTGGTGGCGGTGCAAAGAGCTGTGGCGGTAGAGGTGAACATAGTTGCAGCGACAGTGAGGTTAACGGAGTTGCAGTGGTGCTGCCATGAATGGAGTTGCAGTACCGGTGCGGTGAACGGGGTTGTAGTGCCGGTACGGTGAACGGAGGTGTAATGCCGGTGCGGTGAATGGAGTTGCAGTGGCGATGCGTTGGCGGTGCAGCCGTGGTGGAGAAAAGAGTTTTACTGTGGTTCTTGAAGAAACAGTTTAACAAATAAATCTTAAAGAAACAGAGCTGAAAAACAAAGAGGAGAATAGAAGATAAGATAAGAAATATAAAAGGTTGACTTTCTGTGTTTGTTTTTGACAAGTTCCCGACTAGATTTGTGACCACTTTCCGAGAACAAGGATTCATCACTACATTCCAAGAAACGTCTGATGAGAAATTCCTACGACTTATGTTTCTCGGACATTATTACCATTACCGACAACAATTTCCGCGAACATATTGATTATTGAGTAGATGCTTTCGTAGGAAATTTTCGAGAAGATGCTGAGAATATATTGCTCTCCTCACTACTTGTTGTTATGTGGTTGATAAGTTTCCGATGACCTCTATTCTCAGAATGATTGTCGGCTTTGGTGATGTTTTTTTGTAATATTTTCTCTTTTTCGAAAGTCATGGATGCTACGAAAAGTGAATGCATGCATGTGAAAAAACTCTCTAGAACAAAGTTTTTGTATGAACAAGGTATGTAAAAAAAACTTTTTGTTTTTCTTCTTCTCCGTTTCCTGTCAGATTAAATTAACAAAAAGACAAGTAACCGTTTCAACACTCATTTCTTTTATGAATTGAGAGAAAATATGCAAGATACATATTTCAATTAAGGTAATAATATAAAAGTATTTTGAAGGATTGAATCTACTTATTAATACTTTTTTTCTCTATATTTTTAAATATGTCAAGATAGTTAAAGTTGTTAAGCCAAAATTCAAGTTATGCATATGTATAAAAATTTGTTTAGTTAAAATATACATATCAAATAATAAGAGAGGAAAAGGAAAACATAAGATCAGAGATGTATGTGTGATAACTCCGGTTGATTAAAGATAAACAATTTAATATTATATAAAACATACTTTAGATTTTTAGCCTCTTTATCATTATTAAAATTTGATGATTTTTTTTTGTGTTCTGGTTATAAGTTCCACTTTCTCAAAATAAAAAGGGTTTGCTATTATATATAGAAATTAATTTTTTAAAAATATTATAAAAGTATATTCAAAATATAATAAAATATTTTAAAATGTGTCTTTTCATTATCAAAATGAGATTGTTTTCTAAAAAATCAAATTATGAAACTATGGGAGTGCCTATATTTATGTATTTTTTCAACATGTAACTATTAAAAAAATTGTGAAAATATGTGTAGATATGTCATATGTCCTTCATCATAAAATATGTCTTTATATCGAGAATTGTATCTTTTCATGCTAAATATATTATCTAAAATAATGATCTCAAATATGAAATTTGTGGCCATTCATATAGATTTTGAGTAAAATCATTGTAAATTTTATTTTTTTTACAATCTTGTATATTTGTAACTACTGCAATTATTGGTAATGAACTATTATAACTATGATAAATCTTTGCACTATTAGTAATTATAAAATTTGGTTATAACTACTGCAATTTTTGGTGTTAACAGTTATAATAAATGCGGATATTTTTATTCGTTATTTATGTATTTTCGCCAAAATCACAAATGAGATTTTGATTTTTTTTATTGTACAAATGGATTTCATGTAGCATAAAGTTTGGAATAAGGTAAAACATTCAGTTATTTTCGAGATTTTTAGATAACTTAGATAAACATATAACAAGACATGTATCTTATTTTTTATTGACATGTTTGTAATTTTATTACAACCAAACCTATAAACACAATATAGACTTTTCGTATTATTAATGAAGAAATATCGATGCATATAAGATAATTTTGTAACACATGTACATATTCATAACATTTTTATAAAAAAAATTTATAGAATATAAAATATATATTTTGAGATCCCGTGCGATATCGCACGGGTTCTTTTCCTAGTTACAATAGTATGACTGGAGGAATTCATAACCACTCTTTCATTCCCAGTTTTATTACTATCTTGAAATGTTGTACTTATCTTTTCAAAATTCAACAAAGTTCTGCAGTACTATCTTTTTAGAGCATGGGAAAAGTATAATATCTCATAGTATAATACAAAAATTATAACTGGATAAGGAGACTTGTTGGGTTTACGTAGTATGTGGTCCTTTCCTCAAGTTTACTTAGACCAAAAGGAGACTTAATGGGCTTAGATAACATATGGGCTTTCGACGTGTATCTGATCTTCAGACTTCGCAACGCCTCCTTTGACTCTTTAGGGTTCTTCCTCAAATCCTGCAAAAACCCCATTTCATTGCCTACAACTGATAGAAGAAGAGCTTGGATTGCTAAAAGATGAGTTTGATCCTCAGATTCAGAAAACACTTATCAACCAGGCTATCTCAAACCTCCAGATTGTCACTCTCGTCCCGGAGTTTCGGACAACCTGCGAGAAAACAAGATGAAGACGAAGAGGAAGAAGAAATAGATCAGAGGAAGCTCCCGACCGATTACGATCCCGCCACTTTCGATCCGACAGAACACCGAAGTCCACCAACAGACCGCGTGTTCCGTCTCGTCGACGAGATCTCGTCTCTAACGTTATCAGAAATCTCAGAGCTCGGCGCCATTATAATGAAGAAGAGAGGCATCACGGAGATGCCAACCGTCGCCGTCATGAAACCCGGAGCTGTAGGTGCCGTTCAGGGACCAGGCGGCGGCGGTGGTGGTGGTGGTGGAGCGACTGAAGAAGCGAAAGTGGAGAAGACAGTGTTTGAGATCAAGCTTGAAGGGTTTGAAGCTTCTGGGAAGATCAAGATTATTAAGGAGGTGAGGAGCTTTACTGATCTGGGTCTTAAGGAAGCTAAAGAATTGGTGGAGAAGACTCCTTCGGTTTTGAAAGCTGGTGTTTCTAAGGAAGAAGGTGACAAGATTGTTGAGAAGCTTAAGGCGCTTGGTGCTAAAGTTGTTCTTGAGTGATATCAAATTCCAGGTCTCCATGTTTACTCTTGATCTTGGATTTTTTTTTCCTTTGGTTCCATCCTAATAGGAGCTAATAATGTAATAGATTACACTTAAAGCAGCTTTGTCTCATTGCTAGAATTGGTGGTTTTAAGAGATGATGAAGTACATTAATATTTGCTTTTTGAAGATGTATCCATTTTGGGAACTGTTATGTTCTAGTTAGTGTTGTTTTATGGCTTTGGTCTTCACTTAGTTTCAAACATGTTAGCTTTGTTTCCTCCAACTAGTTCTGGTTGATCTTGCTGTGTCTGAAACTAGTTTCCAACACGTGAGATTGCGATTCTGCGCATACATAGATGTCTTATTAGTAGGTTGCGATTCTGCGCATATGGTTTAGGAAATTAAAATTAGTCAGCCAAGTCTGGACAAGGTATTGGTTATAGACTAGTCAATTTCAGAGACTCTATCCTTTTATGCTCTGGTGAACAGTGGGATAGTTTTGTGGGTGGGCTTCCAGAATCAAACCTCGTTCCTGCGCCAACAAGGTGCAAAACATCGTCTTAATACTCAAACTTGATATTAGTGTAGTCCATGTACATCTCAAAATCATTGTCAACATGCTATGTAATATGTGAGCTTGGGAGATTCAAAACTCTGTGCTTGTAATTCCGCAAGGAAGCCAATGTTGCTCTCATTGTTAGTTTCATTTCAGAAAGTGGGAGTGACATTATATTTAGTTGTTCAAAGGGCTCAACATGTCCTCAAGGAAGGACTAGATATGCTTTTGGTTTGCTATTTTATAGGTTTGTGACAATTATATAACCCACAATTGCGTCACTTGACTTTCAACATATATCTAATAATATCGCACAAACCATATAAGAAAAAAAGGGTGCAAAGGATTCTAAACCACAGAGATCTGCACCAAAATTTGCTTGAGCATGCGCATCAGTGATGCATTCCTAAGACAATATCCATGAATTGGAACGTCAAAAGAAGAAATCATGAGACTTAACACTTAAAGATTCACTCTCCTCCTAATGATCATTCATCCTTTGAGGTTGAAGCAGCATTTGCCGCATACTTGACCAAGACACCGGTTAACAGAGCCTTCTCCTTCACCTTTAACCTGTGAAATAGTAATCACAGAAACCAATCAGTCAAGTAAGAAAAAAATACTACATTAGTTACTGTTTTAACCCAAAGATTGCTGCATGCTTTTTACCTCTTTGAAGATCCAGGAATCTCTATGGTTGAGGACTTCTTCCCTTTCACAATAATCTTTTTCTTCTTCTTCTCCTTCTTCTTCTTCTCTCCTTCCACTCTACCACCGGTTTTTGCTTCTGCTTTATCAGAGCCAGCTCCCCCACCCAAGAGTCTTTCTCTACCTAAAAGCTTCAGCTCCAGCCTACGAATTCTATCAATCCTTTGCTCATCTGAGGATGACACTGAACTTTTCAAAGGTTCAAGATTCTCTTCAGCAACTTCTTCTTCATCAGCACTATCATATTCATCATCATCCACACGTGCTTCTGCTACAGCTTCCTCGGATTTACTCACCGCCTGGAATGAAACAAAAGGTGTCTCTAACTCCTCGTGTTCTCTAGTCTCTCGCTTCACAACTTGTTTCTGAGACCTTAAATTAGTCTTAGAATCATGCCTCGGTTCTATGCTACTTGAGATATGATTCCCTTCATCCTCTTCTTCTTCTTCCACTTCTGTTTCATCTACATCTTCATCTGAATCATCTGACGACTCTTCCCATGACTCCACAAAAGTATCTTTTTCCACAACATTAACACTAGAAACTGCTTCTAAACCAGGAAATGGAAGCTCCTCAAAGACTGTATCTGAGTATACTTCCTCAGAAACTGATTGGTTCGAAGCAAACTCCACAACCTGACATTTTATCTGCTTTACAACCTTCCCAAATGATAACCTCTGTCCATTGAATTGCTCCACAAACCTAAGTAGAAAAAAACAAACTCTTGTCTCATCACCAAATTGCTAATTTACAAAACAGCAAAGAGTCTCACTCTCATACCTGTTTGCATCAACCTCGCTTTTGAAATCAACAAGAGCAAAGCCTTTACAGACAGGATCTTTAGTCTTCTTATTACCAGACACAGCTGGTGCTATGTTCAAGACCCCACTCACTTCTTTAAACGCAGCCTTGAGATCTCTATGAACATTCTTCTTCTTAGGAAGATTGGTCACACGAACACGAAACCCACTTTGAGTTTCACCTATATAATCACTCAAAAGCAGCTAATTGAGATTCCATCTAGTAGAAGCTGATAGAGGAAAAGAAAAGTAGAAACCTTTGGTGAGATTATCGTCGCGTTTAGGCTTGAGAGGATCGTTCTTGAGCTTGTTGAGATTAGCAGCTTGAGCTTTCCAGCTCTGCTCAATCTCGTCGAGGAGCTTGTCTTCTATTAAAGTTTCGTACTTTTTACCAACACCAAACCCACGTGGCTTCTTCTCTAGCCATCGCTTCATCTTCTCCATTGGCAAGAACTCTCCTTCGTCTTCGTCTCCTTCTTCTCCTTCAGCTTCTACTTCAAATTCATCCCAATCTTCATCCTCCTCCTCCTCATCCTCATCTTCTTCTACATCATCTTCGATACTGCTTTTACGTTTGTTTACAGCGAATGAACGAAACCTATCAATCCTTTTGACAACGATTGTTCGAAATTTATGAGGAAATGAGATATACGCAGAGGTTGTGAAACATGGAGAGCTCAGATATATAGACGAAGGAGAAGAAGAGGAAGCGATGGAGCACGGTGACTTGAAACGAGAATGGAGCAAAACGGAATTGCAGAGCGAAGCTCCGTTCATGCTTTGTGTTGTGTGTTTCGTTATCTTCTTAGTCTTCGTCAGGGAAGAAAGCTGCAGAATCTCAAACTAAAGCGTCCCTTCAAGAAAGCTCAATGGGCCTATTGGGTCTCAAGTAAAGCCCATTATGTTATTATTGTTCCATTCGGGCCCTGCGTGTTAGTATTTGCAATCATAAATGTTGCTTGCTTACATTTAGCATATGCGTGAACAATAATTTACATGGAATCATATACAAATTGATTTTATTGAAAAATGTACGAATATGCGAGACAACATCTCTCAAAGGCCCCAGGTTTCATGAACTTCATTACTAATTATAATTATATTGTATTTTTTCTTCTGTTTTCACCTTTCTCTACTAATCCAGTAATGCGGTTTGATTAGCCGTGACAAAATCAAAGGATCCAGCTAGACTCTTTTGAGCTTGTAATAAAAAAATATTGACATTTAAACTTATCGAATAGATAAAGAATGGATGTGACGATTATATAAAAAGCTAATTAGAAGATAAATCAACAATATCAAATACATATTTAGTAACGGGAGGTGTCAGGAAGAGGAGTGTCATTAAGGAAGTGAATGAAGAGTGAAAGAGAACGTTTTGGTTGGAAGCTAGGAACTTGATGACCAGCTCCTCTCACGGTCGCAAAAGTCAACTTCCCTTTGTACTCCTCTGTGTATCCTCCCACCTCTCCATCTAGGTACCACGGATGCCAAGCCGTTTCGGAAGTTAGATTCATCTTCTTGAGCGAATATTTGGTCGATGTGACCGGGATTCTCCCGTCCATATCTCCGCTGAACACCCAGACGCGGATGCCCTGACCCATCAGCTCCTTGATCAGAGGAATCACTGTGGTGGGACTATCATTCCACGTCTTTATCACACTGCTGCATGGCATCCACTCATAAGGCAGCTTAGTACCGTTCGCGTGCAGGGCTACCTGAACATCCTGTCTATTCAGGTAGGCCTGCACGTAATTGTCACTGCACGGGTCGAAGTTTCTTATTGTGGTTCCTCTCTTGGGCCTCCGAGTGAGCGAGGAGTTGAGGCACAAGGGAGCGTATATGTTGTAGATGTCTAGATAATATGTATTCATGTCGATTTGGTCAGACACCACCGCGCACTCCTCGGACATCACACTCGCAGACTCCGTCCTGAGATCACAGCTATTCTTGAGTTGCACCAAAGAATCCTCAGAGATCAGTGCATGACTCTCGAAGAAGTCGTACATGCCCATCAAGTCGGTCTCGTCGTTGATCACCGCGTTTCCTATCAATATGCCCTTGAGATTGAGGAAGCTGGTCGGGTGATGGGCAAGGATAGTATGGGCTAGTTGGGGAACATAGTGGCCCGCGTAGCTCTCACCGCCAATGTACAAGTCCCTGCCTTTGTACTCAGGGAACCTCTCCAGCCACTTGACCAAAAAGATGTAGTTATCGGATGCCGTGTTCCTGTCCCCGTGCTTCTCGAGATCTGTTGTTGTGTTGGTGTAAGAGAATCCCACTCCTGCTGGGGATTCTAAGAACAACACGTTCGCAGCATTGTTCCATGCATATCGGTTTCTGAAGAGTGTTTTGCCGTCGCTGTGCACTCTGAATGGCCCAAGCTCTTGTAATGCTCCATATGCCAGTGACGAGCATCCCGGTCCTGTAAATTTCACCAACAGATTAACAAATTTATATGAATATATTAGTCACACATACATGGCCGAAAAGAAAAACAAAGTAATCACACATACAGTCTTTCCAACCAAATTTGGATTTTGTTATAGAGATCTAAATAAGTGCTGATTTATTAATCATCCTATTGCTACTAATATTTAAGTCATTTAGAAATGTACTATATGATTATCCAACTATATGAACAACGTAGTGGCTATAATAATTCAGAAGTAGAGCTGTGCAACAAAGCCCGCCTAGAATTACTCAGCATGTGACTTCTGAAACCCATTGAAAAAGGCAAATACTTTTATCCAAGTTGTCTATAAAGCACCAGTAGAGTTTTAGTGTATAAATAAAACTTATTCATAAACAGATATGTGAAGGAGTTTCGCATGATTATCTCAAAATATCTTGTTATGAAAACATACATTTAAAATTTTTAATTCTCTTTCTTATACTTTCATAAACTTTAAAATAAAGATATGAACATAATATCGATCAATCAGTACGCCAAGATTAATATATTTTGGAAATTATATAAAATGAGTTCATCGATTAATAAACAAATAGGAAAGGTCACTCTCGGAAATCGTCAAGGTCAAACTAACATTCTTGTTCATTTTTCTCAAAAGAAAACATTTGTGTTCATCTTTCTTCTCTTTTGCTAAATGTATCTAGAAAATATTCATAAACTCATGCTAAATGTACGTAAATACTTATTCATAAACTTGTCAGTTATATATAAATATGAACGGAGATAATAAATTAGTGTAACTCAAGAAAAAAATATATGTAGAAATTGGTGTGAAAATTATAGAACATGAAGTATAGGAGAGTACCTCCGTTGAGCCAAATAAACAGAGGAGAAGAATCCTTAATGCTGGGGGAAGCTTCCACAAAATAGTAAAAAAAGGAGCGTCCTGCGGATTCATTGACGGTGACATAGCCACCATACTGATCAAAATCAACTGGTGGTTGCCCGGGCAACCTCCTTATGAGATCTCTCTTTCTTAACTTCTTTTGGTTAACAACACTACTGGACGAAGACGGTTTCAAGTTTTTAACCGCCTTGAAATGAGTTTTGTCGATGGAGGAACCAACCCCTCGCTTTGAAACGTAGAGGCGGCTCAGGGCGTGCACTTGGTTGCTGCTTTCCACTTGAGACGACATATACATTAACAGTAACACATATGCGAGTACAGAACATGCGTGTCTTTTCACCATATTGTTATGTCTTTATTGTATTGAAGAAGAGAAATAAGAAGAAGAAAAAGACAGTTAAATGGAAGGAGAATGTGGGGTTTGGATCTTAAAACAAAGTTTTGCTTTTTGGGTCAAAACATCCAACTATGCAAATGATTGTTCTTTTTCAAATATTATTTTATTTTTTTCTTAATTCTAACTAACTCAGATTATGGCCATGTGGTCATGTGGTGATGAGCGGTCATGTTGTGCCATGTGGTCGTGACTCGATGCTACGATCATATTAATCCTAATCCTAACATCTAATTGCAAACAAAAGCACCGTTAAATAATTTACATTACGCGTTTAATCCACTTTGGAGTTATGCTCAATAGTAAAGTGATGTTTGTCAAGATCTTATAACCACCCCCCTTATTATTTCCGAAGTAGATAGCCTTTGATCTTAAGAAATATAAACTACATTTTGTCCAAGAAAATAAAAGAATAAATATAAACTACATGCATCTACCATAATTGTTTTATTCTTTCCATTGTTTAAATGTCTAAAACTGAAAACTATAAGACAATGATATGAGGCCGAACATGGGGTTGTCTTGTACGAGCCCGCTGGCCAGATCCGATGTTTCAGCAAATTCCTTTACACTTATTTTAAATATAACAGTCCATATATAGGTCATTGACCTCTTTAAATAATATTTTTTCATTAAACAATAATATTATATAGAATATAATAAGTCACATTCCCCCTCTTTATCGTCATATTCCATTTTTATTTAATTATTATTACTAGGATATTTTTTGTACTATTTTTTTTTGACCAACTATATTTTCTTTTATTGTAGGATGCATGTTGCTATATTGAACTTAATTGAATTCAGTTGAGTTTGATTAACCCCAGTCAATCTATATTAAACCATGACCCAAAAAAAATCATGTTCGGTTATCGGTGAGGTTTTAAAAACAGTGGTTAAATATATGAACATAAGCTTTACCTTAAGAATTTTGTGATGTTTCTATCTATTCAAAGTAATTAATTTTTCATTTCTTCCACAATGATTTTTTGAGGCGTAGGTGGGTTGTATAGTATTGGACTTCCATTCTGGTAGGTTATTGCACAAGAAAGAGGATGTGTTAAGCTAGATGAGCTTTCAACCTAAAACCAATTGGTGATAAGTGGATTAGCCCATCTATCTTATATACTACTAAGAATCTTTTCCAATATCCGATGTGGGACATTTTGTGTCTAATACGCCCCCTCGAGATGATGGCTCTTTGAGCGTCAATCTCGAAATGTTTGGGCTAGGATCGATGGACCATCTTTGGGCTAGATCGATGAAAATCGGGTTGGATTTTGTGGATCGATGGCTCTGATACCATGTTAAGATAGATGAGTTTCCAACCTAAAACCAATTGGTGATAAGTGAATTAGTCCATCTATTTTATATACTAGTAAGAATCTCTTCCAATATCCTATGTGAGACATTTTGTGTCTAATATGATGAACCTAGAGATTTGGCGTTTTGATGGGAGATTGAGGAAAAAGGCAGAGTGACAATTGAACAAGTTTTTGGTGGAAATTATATGCTTATAAAAAATTGTTATATACCTTACATAATTTTTATTGTTTACCATATTTCAAATAAAACACCAAGCCAGTTTTTTTATTTAACTAAAAGGGTGCATAATAAAATTTTCATGTAATTTACAAAATTGAGAAAAAGTTATTGTATATATAGCAATGTTCAAACATCAAGCGATCAATTCACTACAGATTACAGTGTTGACTACAAGTTGAGATTTTCCTGCGTAATATCAACCCCCAGTACGTTCACTGTAACCGTAAGTGAGCCCTCGTATAAAGGCCCTGGTATTGTATATTTAACCTTTAAATGGGCGTAACTTAGCTACTACCAAATAGCCCAATTAGACTTTTAGTTTTAGAGCGAATACATTATTGAATATTTTAAGCTTATGTATGTTTCGGACAAAATTGCATCTGAGTTTTGCATTTTTTTTTGTTGTTTTCTTTACCTTTCGTATTTAATTTTACCTAATATTATTACGAAATTTTTCATGTTTTTTTCAAATCTCAGAACAGACTATCGCTCGAGCTAAAACACTCTCTTGCTTTTGATTAACATTCATATGTGTTCACAATATATTTACCTTGTGTGAAATTTATTCATAAATTGCCCCACTCGTCATATTTTTTTGTTTATATGTGTTGATCTCACAAACACTTGTATAGAATTGCAATGTGAAAGAAAAATCTATATTTATAAAAAAAGTTGGAAGACTCATATAAATAATTAAACAAATAGCACTAATCATAGAATACATTAAATATGAAACAATTAATATAAAATTAACATTAAAAATACATAATACATAATAATAATATTAATAGTTTAATTTTTGAATGTTAATTCTTAAAATTTGCTTACGCATCTGGATATACTGTATATTATATGTTTAAATGCTATTTTGTGTTCGAACTATATAAATCCGCAAAAAAAAATTATTTTGTTATATGAAAACAATTTTGTTAACTAACGCATAAACTCCAAAAATACCATCTCGGCTGAACCCTATTTCAGAAGACTCATTTGCAACTTTAATTTTATTTCTTTTAGTTTTCTTTTGGTTAAACCTAATTGTAGTGTTAAACATAGCAGTTACATTGTGAGATATTAATCAAAGAGGTTTTTTTTTGCTAAAAAAATCTATAATAATATTTTATAATAAGAGTTTACACCTATGTTGGTGTTTTAAAGCATCATTATCTGTATCAGTAAAAGATGACGTTTCTATATTTTCACAATATAGTATCGATGACTAAATTAACTAATAAGATCGATTTTTACAGTATATAAAAACAAAGGAAAATACGAAGGGTTCCAACTAGCATAATTAAACTAATGTGTTAACAAAAAGAAGAAGCATAAAATAAACTAATAATTTTAATTTGTCGAGATGGAAAGCTGGTGAGCTACTACATTACCATTATCTCCGATCATTACTTTTAAGGTTTTTAAATCCTGAATGTATGTCTTCACTCTTGAACTTTGATTCTATTATAAATATTTTCTCTATATTTTCTTTAAAGAACTTCGAATTTATCTAACCACAGTGTGTTGTTGGTGTGAGACAAATATTAGTTTCTACAAGATTTTTTTTCCGTCCTTTGCGAATATACTTGCTTCAATTGATGTATCACACACACACAAACAAGGGATGTAGACTTTGTAAAAAAATAAAAGTTTTTTCTTTGATATACTTATAGGTTGATCCGGTCAGCTTCGAAAAAAACGCACTTAATGCTATATAATAGTTTGACTACCATACTGTCTAATTTGAGTTTAGAATATCTTCCGATTATACTATAAGGTGAATCGATCGTTTATTACAACTTACAATGTTAACCACATGGACCGAAGTCGAAATTCAAACTACCCAAATAGTGATAACTTAGTTTTTAATAGGAATCAAATCTAAGACTAATAGGCGTAGACATCAAGCCCCAAGAAGTTATTACTAAACTATTATAACTCGGTTAAAAATTTTAAAAAAATAAATAAAAGTCTCAATTTCAAAATCTTTCGGTTATGTGAGTGATGACAATTTACAACACGTTTTGTGTAAACCTAAACCAAGGGAAGCTACCATTGATAATTAAACAAAGGTGGATTGTTTGGCTAACAATTTGAATTGTCGGAAAGCGGAAGGCACATGGAAACGAAGACAACAAGTCGAACCACTCATTGCAAATTTACAACACAACTTTGCGATCACATGTTGTTTGAGTCCATCTTGCACATGCGTTCTACACATAATGCTTGTTTCATTCTATATAATACCCTTTTACAGCTACTAAACTATTATTGAAATGGACAATTTTATCTTACAAAGTCGATCTTCTTATGGATTTTATTTCAAACAGAGAAATTACTAGAGTCAATGTGCTTTTGGATTCACTAAATTGTTTTTTTTTCCTCCCCACGTACATTTTTGCATTTCAATTTTCATCTAATCCAATGTTTTATATTTATTATCTCATAAACAACCATTGTAAATATCGGATGCTCCTATATTAATAGTGTAAACTGTTACGGATAATTAATCTACCAGCACATTTTTAAAAATAAAATATGACATCGACATTTTGCTTCTGATTTCCAGCTTTTAGGTCGAGCATTCTTATTGCCTCCACACGAAAAGAAAACTTATAAATAAAAAAATATCTTATAATTTTATAATATTGTGAAACTAACATAAATTCACCTAAAGCTACATATATAAGAGATTCAAAATTTAGAAGCAGGCTGAAATACTTTCGACTAAGAAACATGTAGAACTAGGATTTATACACTAGTACATTGCATTCATGCTATTAAGATCAATAAACCTTTAGTCAAAAAAAAAGATCAATAGACTTAACTTTTTATCTTTTTGATTGATTTGATTTCTGTTTTTAGTATCACAAGGAACTTTACATTATTTTAGCTAACATGATCCATCTATTAATTTCTACATTTTAAATTAGCCATATATCTTTCTATTAACCGGTTATTTTATCTTTTCTTTGGTTTCTGAGCAGATCAAAATAACACCAATTAATTGTATACCACTTGGAAATGCATTATGATGGAAATATTATATTTGAATTAGAAATACAAAGGTATCCGCTATATTTTAAACCTCGTAGGCCAGAAATCACCTTTACCAAATTGCATTTTCAGTAGTCTCATCATTTTCCACAGTCTAATGAAATGATTCAAATTTGTGAGTAAAATCATCTCGACGTTGACTATGCCATTAAATCATTGGGACCGTACAAAAGGTATCCAGCACTTAAATTATTCCCGTTTTAAATAAACTTTGTGACAAAATGTCAAACTTTGTTAATCAGTTTTACGCCTCTATCTAATTTATATACAGTTATTATTTAGCGAATGTCCTAGATGGAAAAAGCTATAAATAAAGGCTTTTTGAACAAAAAAAGCTTAAAATTCAATAAGACACCGTCAATTTACAATTTTAATATATTAAGCTGGATGTTTAGTTGATTTGTTAGTAAATTGGTTATATGCAGTTGTTATGCCACCGGTTGTGTAGGGGTAAAATTGGATTTATTTTACCATATCTTATAGCCATCGTCATTCTACTTTCGTTTTTTTCTTTTCAAGTTTGTTATTTTTCTAATTATATAATAGAAAAGTTTAATTTAGTGTTTGGGTGTAGCTATTATATTATTTCTTTCATTTTAATCAAATTTATTTTAATAGCGAGTAACTATTCATTTTAAACATAAAATATTTAATTATATTATAATACTTGATTTAAATTATAGTTTAAAAAAATCCATTTTGGGAATAACCTATAAATTTATGTGCTTCAAAAATAGAGGTAATACATTCACAATAAAAATATTGTAAACAATAACATAATTAAAATATAGTTAAATATTTAATTAAAATATAGTTAAATATTTAATTTAAATAAAAATTTAATAATATTTTGTTTAATAAGAAATTACACTTCTTATATATCAAAGTATATAATGTTTTAGATTAATACACAATTATTATCAATATAGTTATTTGTACATAAAATATTATTAAAATATAAATTTAAAATTATTTAACTTGTTAAAATATATATGATAGTATTGTTTAAATACTTTTTATAGAACTAAGTAGATATATAAAACATCTTATTTATTAAAATATAAAAACTCTCTTAAGCATCATATATTTCTAAATAAATGGAGTCACATATCTATAATAATCCTAATCGAGAAGGGACGGTCACAAACCGAACATTTAAGTTTTTAGAGGTATTTGTGATTTGATATGTTTCGTTGAAATAATTAATTATACGATCTGATTTGCTCAGTAGTTATTTAGATATTTAATTTCCGCATATTTGGAATTTTTTAATCGGATATTTGATTCAATTTATACAATAAATTTTAAATTTTAAAAATAAGAAAATAAAAAATATACATAAGAATATTTTTTTACAGAAATAAAAATTATTTACTTTCTAATTTAATAACTAAAATAATTAATCTAACTAATAACAATATTGTAAAACTGACATAAAATATAATAATTATATATAATATATATACAAAGATGTATACGATGGATCAGATCTGATATCTATTACTAAAAATATTATTCGTTATTCGATTTGTCAGCAATGGATATTGTTTATTAGTATTTTTTTATTTTATAAAGTCACAATATCTTTTTTTTTTGAATTAAACAAATAACAAATCAATTCATAGATATTTTTATGCAGAAAAAAATGAAAATCGTAGATATTTATCCTTCGTGATTGCTGTTTTTTTTTTTTGCAAACCCTTCGTGATTGCTCTTATGTGTCACCATCACTTATTATTTTTTTTATTTTTATTTTTTTTTATTTTATTTTGGTCTTATAGGATCCAATTTCCAATAATTAATTAAGCAGTTGTCACCATCTCTTATTATTTTTATTTTTTCGGTCAAAAATCACCATCTCTATAGGATCAATAATTAATTAGCTAAAATGATAAAATTACATCGCTGCACGTTAGATTATTGACCGACCATTTTAGGTAGAGGCAGGGCAATGAACAAAGAATGTCATCGACGAACAGCATCAAGGGCTAACTCCGTCATTCCCCATTGTCAGGGTCAAGCCATCAGAATCTGGACAATTCTAGACTGGCCACCACTCAGTGACAAAGACAACTTGATGCTCCACCACAAGCCATAAACTAAAAAGAAAATATAGCAATAAAACTACTTTGGAAACATAACTAAAAGAAAAAAAAGAACTTCTTTAATACATACTTACTGTTGTATTAAAAAAACATACTTACTATAAAATTTCCAGAATTGTAATTCTACATCTTGATGATGACTAAAGTAAGTAGAATCATAGTTCTAAATATTATGGTTAAAGAGACTAATTGTGTGACTAATTCTAAAGTCACAAATTTTCGTATGCTATAGATCTTGGTTGCAACCGGTTGATCACAATAGAACAACTGATTACTCTACGTTTCATTAAAAATTTATTAATTAAGTAGAATATTTTTCATTTTTAATCTAGTTACTATTTAAAAGAAAAAGTGCACACTTGAATTTACTCTTTATTTGACTAGAATAGTAACATTTATATTTTTACTTTTTTCTTTTATTATGTTTTACTCTACTTAATTCTCTAACGCAAAAGCATAGCATAACCTATTCACAAGTGTACGGACAAAAATATTAATCCTTTTATAAAGAAAATGCTATAATTAATCAGAGCGGCAGCACTAACATGGATAAACTGATAATAAAGTTTTTGAGTAAAATATTCCTCTCATGGCCCAAAACCACTGATTCATTTCATCTCTTCCACATAAAACAGAACAACCACCAAAAGCCGATGTGACATATACTTGGCAAAAACTCCATATCAATAATCAAACACAAGAGGGCCAAAGAAAAAGAAAAAAACACACACACACAAAAGGTTATTCCACATTCCTAAAATGGGATTAAAAGAGCAACAAAATTGTCTAAGTCAGAGGAAGATCTCTGTTCTTATAATCTTATTGTTTATACCAATTGTTCTGTTTCGACTCTGTTCTAACAATCCATTCTCAGCCATTGATGACACCACTCTCCAATACTCTACCGCACAAGTTGTGATCACTAGCTTCTCTTCTTCTTCTTCTCAAGGTAAGTTTGAAATTATACAATATAGTTCTGTATATATATGGATGATTATAAGTATGTGTCTATATGCAGAAGAAGAAACTCAAGAGAGTTTCGATCATATTAAGGAAGAATCTTTATGTGATTATACCAAAGGTAAATGGGTCAAAGACGAGATGGGTCCACTCTACAACGGCTCAAGCTGCAGAACAATCAAGGATGGTCAAAACTGCTACCGCCACGGCAGACCAGATTCTGGTTACCTTTACTGGAAATGGAAACCAAACCAATGCGATATACCGAGATTCGACGCTAACCGGTTTCTTGATCTTATGAGAGACAAGCATCTAGCTTTTGTCGGTGACTCCATGGCTAGAAACCAGCTCGAGTCTCTTGTATGTTTGCTCTCTACCGTCTCTAGCCCTGATCTTGTTTACAGAAACGGAGAAGATAATAAGTTCAGACGGTGGCGTTTTGAGTCTCACAACGTCACGGTCTCGGTTTACTGGTCCCCGTTTCTTGTGGCCGGTTTAGAGAAATCAAGAAACGTGGACCACAACGTGTTGCACGTAGACCGTGTGGACGAGAGATGGGGACATGATTTAGAGCGTTTCGACACGGTCGTGGTCTCTGTGGGACATTGGTTTTTACACCCGGCGGTTTACTACGAGTCCGGTTCGGTTTTGGGATGTCATTCTTGTGAGGCAAGTAACTGTACCGAGATAGGGTTTTTCGATATCTTTAGAAAAGCAATAAGAACGACTTTAAAGGCGGTGGTTTCCGACCACCGCGAGGTGATCTTGACGACGTTTTCGCCGTCTCACTTCGAAGGCCGGCCTTGGGACAGTCTCGGCGCGTGTAACATGACGGAGCCGTACGAGGAAGGGAAGGTTCTAGAAGGTTTGAACTTGGAGATGCGGCGGATAGAGATGGAGGAAGTTGCGGCGGCGAGAGAAGGTACGGGAGCGGAGGTGAGATTAGAAGCGTTAGACGTGACGGCGTTGTCAGTGTTGAGACCAGACGGACATCCTGGTCCGTATATGTACGAGTTCCCGTTCAAGAACGGTGTACCGGAGAGAGTTCATAATGATTGTTTACATTGGTGTTTGCCTGGACCGGTCGACACGTGGAATGAGATTATGATAGAGATGTTGCGACGTTGGAGGGTTTAAATGGTGATGTTGATAGGTGGAAGGATCATTATACATGCATATGTCAAAAGGTGTAATCATTTATTTTTGTTCTTTCAATTATAGTCTATGTAGTTTCTTTTACTGAATTAGATTTTTTAAAACATGGGAATTATACTTTTCTGGTGGTTGTTATTTTCTTTCTTTAAACGAGGATGGAGAAAGAAAGATAGTTAGGTCAATAAGCACGTGTTTCACTTTCTTGTCTTTGTAGTGATCAACCATAGTTGATATCGCAGTTAAAGAACTTGAACTTTGATCCTCTAGTCTTGTGATTTCAGTCAATAGATCATGACTAATTAATTAGAAAAAAAAATTCTTCTGTGGTTGCATATATGTAAACTAAGCTGTTACACCGAATATTTCAATTATTTGGCCGTGCATGCATATATACTCTGTACATTAACATCCAGCAAACCCGTAGATGTATAGCTGTATTTATGATTACAATTCGACTTGCGTTTTTTAGTTTTGTTTAGTGATAAGTAGAATTCCACATGTATGATTGATTTCGTCAAAAATAATAATATCAAGAGTAGCGGAGTTGTAGTAGTAATGCTATCAAGAGGAGATTGTTAATTAATGTATTTTTTAGCATTGGACCTACTAATATATTTTAGTTTTATCTATAGCTGTGAATAATGTGAAGCCGAAAGTCTAATTAAATGGCTAATCGGAAAGCTATTAATTAATTTTGACAATTTTGTAGTGTCATTGTTTTTTTTTTTTGAACACATTAGTGTCATTGTTTATAAAGGCTTTTGTGGAGGCAAGTGCCAACTAGAAAGAAAAGGATGTGCACCATAAATTAGAGAAGGTTTGTGATGTGTCTATTCAATTTTTTGCAGGTATGTGTCTATGCAATTTTTTGCAGGTATTAATTTCTTGGGGGTTGTAGTTGTGTAGAGACCACATATGTTATATGTCTTTCCTTTTTCTTGAAGCCTTGCCCCGTTCAATGTTCCATATATGAAGGCTTGATCTGGATTGGAAAAACTCCTCAACCGTCTCCCATAGTCCCATACGTACCAAAATTGTCAAATTATAGTGTAAACAAATATAAATAAAAAAATATATATGGAATTCTCTAAATCAAATTTGAAGTCCAAACTCAGAATTTATAAAATCATATAAATCAACCGAATTAAACCAAGTTAATCAAAATTCAAAAGAAATTTCCAACGGGACTTTAATACTTGATGCCTTCCTAACACGCACTCTTGCTATATATACAGCGTTGGGAAAGGGGTTTCTACGTTTACAGTTTTTCTTTAGAAATTTTTTTTTTTTGTCTGCGCTTAATAATTCATTTGGGCTTCAAGATTTTCACTCATGTAGATTATATGCAACAAGAGAAGCTAATAGACACGAGAATCTCTTTTCAAATGGATTTTTTTTAATAGCTTTTCTGAGGCCAATACTGATGTAGTGCTTTATTTGGTCGAATTATTCTTTTATCATCATTCTCTAGAACAACCCTTTATGTTGATCTAATTCTTCTTCTACTGCTTTATTTGGTCGAATTGATCTTTATCATCATTCCCTAGTACAACCCTTTTCCAACACATATTTGAAAGTAAAACACGGTCCAAATAATTTTGACCCTAACAATTGAAAATTTGGATCATGTTCTTTGCCAATGGAGTTATAAATCTTATTAAGACAATAGATTATAATCTAACTTTAGGAATGTCACAGTGTAGTTATCTTTAAGTGCTGGATTACAGTTCAGGATTGAATAGCAACAATATTATTGGCCTTCCTGGAAATAAAATGATCTAGTTTGCAATCATATTAATTTGACCCCGTTGTAGTTATCACTATAATTCCTAGAATGTTGTTTTACAAAAAAACGAAAATCGAAAAGCCAAACTAAAACGATCAGATCATCATACTGGTCAGTTTCTTAAATTAGGCATCTAAGTTATAATTTATAAACATTTTAGTTATTTCAGTCACCCAATTAAGTTTAATGTTTTGAAAAATATATATCATTAACAGACACGCAAATATCCCAGTGGCCACAAGGTGAAAGTGTCGTGGAGTGCCTTCGAACCCGGGTTGCTTAGCAATCCCAAAGCTCGCCTACCACTACACTACCACCTTGTGGTTAAAATATTTGTTAACTAATGTTTTTGTAAGATATGTCTTTTAGAATTCAACCGATGTTGTCGCTTTCAAATTACAAAAAAAAAAACAGATTTATCTTACAAATATAATTTTTTGCAAGCTAATATATATCTAAGGCCATCTCCGATAATTTTTCTTATATTTTCTTTCAAAATAAAATAAGTAAAATAAATTTAAATTTTGCTACAACGTTTTTTCTTTAATATTATTTAAATATATATATTATTAACACTTGTTATTTAATTCTATCATTCTTATTAGAATATTTATTTAATTTTTTTAACTGAATCTTTATTACATACATAAGTTTAGTTTCAATAGAATATGCACTGATTTATAAGAACTTATAATTATATTAATGAAAATATTAATAATTTTATTAGGTATAATACACAAAATATTTGTCTTTTACTCTTTTTAGATTAAAACAAAACTATAAGAAGATTAGGTATCAATTTGTAAATAAAAAAAATCAAACTAAATGTGAATACCTAAAAAAATAAAAATAAAAGTTCAATCCAACAAATTTTTGTGTAGTGATAAATCTGAATAAAAACGTAACTAAACGTACATCAAAACCATGCGAAACCAACTTTTACTAGAAACCATAACCCGCTAGACAGACGTGTAAAGAAAAAATCCTTATAGTGTTTAACACTAGCCCAAGACCGTAATACCCGAGAAACCCGAAAGAGTCAAGAGAATTTCTAAGTATGAAGATTAATGTGGAAAAACTCTCAAAGAGATTTAGAGAATTTTGGGTGGAACACTCTTTCTTTCTCAAAGAAAACTTCTTATTATTATTCAACTTCTTATGTTACAAATGAGAGAGGAATGAACTATTTATAGGTTCCAAAAGTACAAAATATCTTACAAACCTAATCATAATATCTAGATTTTTCTATCATAATATCTAGATTTTTTACAAAAATATCTAGATTTTTCTACCACAACCTCCTTACTTTCTAGATATTTTATCAAATTAAAACTTCTAGAATATGGGCTTAATTTGGGTTTAGTCCAATAAGAGATTTTAGATTATAAACCCATAATTAAGCATAAACCCAAATCAAGTTTAACTTCAATACTCCCCCTTAAACTTGATTTTGTCCACTATTCCGAGTTTCGAGCGAAGTATCTCGAATTGATCTTTTGGTAGTGACTTGGTGAAGATATCCGCAACGTTGTCCTCGCTTCGAACTTCCAAAGCTTCGATTGTTCCATCAAGCACCTTCTCTCTTATAAAATGATGTTCCAATTCAATGTGCTTTGTCCTTCCGTGGAAAACAGGGTTGTTGGCTAGCTTAATGGCACTTTGGTTATCTCCATATATGGCAACAGATTTATTGATTGGCTCCAACAAGTCTTCAAGGAGTCTTCGAAGCCATATACACTCTTTAGCTGCGAGTGCTGAAGCTTTATACTCAGCTTCAGTGGTAGACAATGACACGGTCGCTTGTTTCTTGCTGCACCATGAAATGCTTGTGTCTCCACATAAGAACACAAAACCTGAAGTTGACTTTCGATCATCTAAGTCTCCACCAAAGTCAGCATCCGTGAAACCATGAAGAGAAACCTTGGCATTATACTTGTACATCAAACCCATGCCAAGAGTTGTCTTCACATACTTCAATATCTTCTTTGCTGCTTCTAGATGTGGCTTCCTTGGTTCCTGCATAAACCGACTAACAAGACCAACCGCAAAGGCAATATCTGGTCTTGTAATGGTTAAGTATAAAAGACTTCCAACAAGAGAGCGATAAGGTCGAGGATCGGGTAACAAGGATCCTTCATCACGCTTAAGCTTCATGTTAGTATCCATTGGAGTAGAACGTACCTTTCCTTGGTGTACTCCAAATTTTTCAACAATCCTTCTTGCATAACTTTGTTGACCGATGAATATACCATCCTTAACCCTTTCGACCTCTAGACCAAGAAAATGATTCATCTCACCTAACTTCTTCATTTCAAACCTTATCGACATATCCTCTTGTAGGCGAGCAATTTCAGCATCATCATTTCCGGTGATGATCATATCGTCCACGTACAGGAGGACTACTACGTGAACTCTTCCACTCTTCTTGAAGAATAAACTTGGATCAGCATTTGATGCTGTATAGCCACAAAACTGAAGATATTGAGCAAGCTTTCCATACCAAGCTCTCGGAGCTTGTTTTAACCCATACAAGGCCTTCTTAAGCTTGCACACATGGTTAGGATGTTCTCGTGATTCAAAACCAGGTGGCTGCTCCATAAATATTTCCTTGTCTAGCTCACCATAGAGAAATGCATTCTTCACATCTAACTGCCATAACCTCCATCCAAAGCTTGCAGCTAGAGATAAGAGTGAGCGTACCGTAGTCATCTTTGCTACTGGGCTAAAGGTCTCTTCATAATCTTCTCCATACTTCTGAGAGAACCCTCGAGCAACCAACCTTGCTTTATATCTATCAATGCTCCCATCTGCTTTTCGCTTCAGTCGATACACCCATTTACAAGAAACAGGTTGAGTATCCTTGGGTTTCGGAACTAAATCCCAAGTTTCATTTTTTATGAGAGCATCCATCTCCTCCTTCATTGCGGTCTCCCATTCCGCAACTCCTTTTGCTTCATTGTAAGATGATGGCTCATCTTCATCCAAAGGAGCTGCAAAGTAGCAAGAGTACGTGGTGACAATCCTTTCATCTCTGAACCGAGCGGGTTTGACAATGTTTCTTTTTGGTCGTTGGTTGGCAATGGAACCATGATTTTGTTCCTCTTCTTCATCTTGGTCAATGCTCCCCCTTTCACCTTGATTCTCCTTTTCAAGACTTTCATACTCACTCTGAACTTGAATAACTTGTTCACCAGTCTTGGAAGACCCTGAGACATCTTGCTCAACCAAGACTTGAGGTGGTCCATAGTAAGATGATACTTCGTCAAAGACAACATCACGAGACACTGTGTATTTATGTGTCTCCGGATCCATACACCTCCAGCCTTTCCTTTGTTCATCATAACCGACAAAGATACACTTCTTTGCCTTTGCTTCTAACTTTGTTCTTTGAGAGTCAAACACATGGACATAGCAGACTGATCCAAATATCCTCAGATGCTTCACCGTTGGCTTCTTTCCGTGAATCATCTCATAAGGAGACTTCATGTTGTTTGGACTAAGTGGCATCCGGTTGATGACATAGGCTGCACATCTCATTCCTTCTGCTCATAAGGCTTTAGGTAAATTCTTGTCATGTAGCCAGCTTCTGCACGTCTCGGTTAGATGCCTAATCTTTCTTTCTGCTACTCCATTTTGTTGAGGTGTATATGGACATGTATATTCTCTCTTAATGCCATTCTTTTGGCAAAAAGAAAGAAACTCCTTTGACATGAACTCTCCTCCATTATCCGTCCTAAGAGTCTTTAGCTTCCGACCAAGCTCTCCTTCCACGGTAACCTTGAATTCTTGGAATCTTTGGAATACCTCTGATTTTTCCTTCACAAAGTATACCCAAGTGTACCGTGAGAAATCATCTACGAACAACAACATATAACGGAATCCGGAATAGGAGGATGTTGTTGTTGGACCCATTAAGTCACTATGAACCTTCTCCAAAGGACCACTGCATCTTGAGGTTGATTGATCAAATGGAAGTCTATGTGACTTTCCATATTGACAACCTTCACAAACTTTCCCTCCATCTTGAATCTTCAACTTTGGAAGCCCGTGAACCAAGTCTTTATTCACCATTACTTTTAGCTTGGTCATATTGATATGACCAAGTCTTGCGTGCCAAATAGAAGCATTATCATTTGTACTCATCTTCTCCACATAGGCATGTGACGCCGATAAAACATATAAGTCCTTAACCCGTGCTCCAGTGTGAACAACGTCCGCCTTTAACTCTTTAATATTCTTTAAAAAATTAACATCTCTTGGACCAAATAGAACATAGTTACCTGAGTCAACCGCATTCACCACCGAAAGAAGATTCTTCTTAACTCCAGGGACATGGTAAACATTCTTGAGGGTGATTGGTTCTCCATCATCTCCTTTGATGACAACGGTCCCTTCCTTCTCAATTCGATGGATTGAATTGTCCGCAGTAATGATGGCTTCTTTCCCGTCATGATGTTGAAGACTAGAAAATAACTTCTCATCTCCGGTAATATGATGGCTACAACCCGAATCCACAATCCAATCATTTCCCAAATTTTTAGTTGTGGATGTACCTGGATGTGCAGCTTCCACCGTGAAGCATTTCCCCCATTGTTCGTCTTCAGTATGACTTCTTTTCTCCGCCATATTTGTTTCCTTCAACTTGACTCGACAATCCTTTTTGAAATGCCCAAGCTTTCCACACCGGTAGCACTTGAATTTTTTCTTATCTCCTATGGAAAGTCCATCATTGTTTCTTGGACAACCATCTCTCGTTTTAACCTTAAAGTTTTGTTGTCTCCGGGCTACAAATGCACTTCCCGAGTCATCCGTGATTTTGACTCCTGACATTTGCATGGCTAGGGACTCTTGCGAAGCTAGCAGATTTTCAAACTCTTCCAAGGAAGGCTGTGTAGCCCATCCTTGAACTGAAGTCACAAACAGTGTATACTCGGGCCGTAAACCTCGAATAATATACCGCTTTAACCGTGATTCAGAAATGGACTCCTCTGGATTTAGAGTATTAATCTCAAAGCATAGATTTTTCACCTTAATGAAAAAATCTGAGATTGAAGACTCCCCCTGCTTTGCATTTGCAAGCTCGTTCTCCAATAGTTGTAGTCTGGCCTCATTCTTCTTGTTGAATAATTGATCTAATGCTTGCCAAATTGAACTAGCAGAAGTACACTTTGAGACATGCTCAAATATGCTTGAAGATATGGACCTCTTCAAAGCAAACTCCGCCTTGGCATTCTTCCGTGTCCACTCCTTTGTCGCTTCCGCGGTTGCAGCATTTCCCCTTGGTGGTGTTGTGCTACTACCACCGACGACATCCCATAAGTCCTCACTCACCAAGTATGACTCCATGCATGACTTCCATAACCGGTAGTTAGATTGGTTTAAGATTTCCATTCCCAATCCAACAACACGACCCGTTGATTCCATACTTAGAATAAACCCGAGCTCTCTTTAAACCGATCTTGATTAAGGACAAGATTAGAATAGCTCTGATACCATGTAAAGAAAAAATCCTTATAGTGTTTAACACTAGCCCAAGACCGTAATACCCGAGAAACCCGAAAGAGTCAAGAGAATTTCTAAGTATGAAGATTAATGTGGAAGAACTCTCAAAGAGATTTAGAGAACTTTGGGTGGAACACTCTTTCTTTCTCAAAGAAAACTTCTTATTATTATTCAACTTCTTATGTTACAAATGAGAGAAGAATGAACTATTTATAGGTTCCAAAAGTACAAAATATCTTACAAACCTAATCATAATATCTAGATTTTTCTATCATAATATCTAGATTTTTTTACAAAAATATCTAGATTTTTCTACCACAACCTCCTTACTTTCTAGATATTTTATCAAATTAAAACTTCTAGAATATGGGCTTAATTTGGGTTTAGTCCAATAAGAGATTTTAGATTATAAACCCATAATTAAGCATAAACCCAAATCAAGTTTAACTTCAATAAGACGACCTTCATCAAATCAGGGATATGCTCGTATGACCTTTACCACAACTTCATATTAAGCCCATATATATCAAATCCAAAACTTATCTCATCTATAGAAGAGTTAACCCCATCAAAGAAAACGATGTATGTTTTTAGTTCGTTTACGCAAACAAGGAAATCATTGTCTTTTCTGAAAGATTTTAATGTTAAGTGATATTGACATATAGTGTCATCTAATATCAAGAAAATCTAGATGTTAATTTTTTTGATATTTTCAAACATTTTTAGGAAAAAATCATTACCAGACTACACAAGCAATGCACCACTGCATTGTTACACATCTAGACAAAATAATGAATTCAACATCATATGAGATACATGATTCACATGGCAGTATCTCTGAATTATTGTGTGTTATGTCGCTAACACCATAAACATCATTTTGATAATTAAAAAAATATGTCAAACTTGGAATCCGGCAATTTCTAATGACGTTTTGACGTATATTCACATGTTATTGGTTGTATAACATTGCATTTGAACTCTTGATCTATGTACTTATTTGTTTTTGATCGATTATATGTGTATTATGGTATGTTTTTAAGAATTTGATTGACAAAATTCTTATTAGATATTTATTCGATTTTAAATCTGACACACTTTTTTAACTATCATAATGATGGTTGTGGTGTTAGAGTATTAGCAAAAATATAGTCTCTCATCCAAGTATTAAAAAATATTATATTAGTATAATTTATTAGCTTAATAAAAGTTTAGATGTTATGAAGCTAAACTAATTAGAGAAAGATAAATGTATAAGCAGTACCTGAGCTTGGTGCAAACGTTTCTCTATAAGGAGACGTCTCGCATTCTTTTCCCTCTTCTTTTTTTATCATTTCTCATACTTTTCTATTCATTTTAATATTTTAATAGGAAGAAACTCTTCCAAAGACTATTGTTGCGGATGCTCTTAGCAGGGCTTTTTGCAAAATTGACTCAAAACTCAAAGTCAAATACAAAACTAACCTCTCTTTTTTTTGTCATTTCTTGTGTCCAATTCACCCCATATGTTCACATTACTTACGAAAATGCCACTATTTTTTTTCTTGTTTTTTTTCTGAAAATGACATTTTTACTCTCTCAACCTCATCATCTTCAGATATTTACAATATTGTCATTGCCATCAATACCACAACCACCATGAACAACCAATTTGAAGCTCTTAATGCACCTAAAATTGATTGACACTACCTAAAATTGATTGGCACTAAATGTTATGAACAAAAAACAACATCTTTTTAACTTTGTCTCCATATTCATCCAAAAAATTTAAGCTTTTGATTCTAAATTTTAAGCATACTAATCTTCGTGGGTTACTTTCGTTTGAGGTTCTGGGTGGTTGGAGAAGACTATTTGTGCTTAGGAAGTCATCTCACTAGTGAAAGGTATGAAATTGATTTTTTTTTCAGATTTGTTCACGTCGAAGACTTACCCGTAAGTCGTCTGGCTGAAGAAGACTTACGGGTAAGTCTTCTAAGCACACGGGCGACTTACTTATAAATCGTCCAAATTTGTTTGTTAAGAAAAAAATTCTAGACGACTTATTTGTAAGTCGTCTAGGATAAACGGGTTAGTTTTGCATTTGACCGAATTGTGTCAGATCTTTGACTTTTCGGAGACGACTTACTAGTAAGTCGTCTCCGAGAAATCAAAATTCAAATATTTTATTAAAGCTAGACGACTTACGTGTAAGTCGTCTCAGGTTACTTTTGCAATTGGAAAATAAAACTTAAATATTTAACTTTTCCCAGACGACTTACTTGGAAGTCGTCTAGCTAGAGGACCTTCCTGAAAGTCGTCCAGGATAAGCGAAGTCGTCCAGATTTTTTTCCGAGATTCTGGTCAAACCTTGCTTCTCTCGGACGACTTTCAAGTAAGTCCTCTACCTAGACGACTTTAAATTAAGTCGTCTGGGAAAAGTTAAATATTTAAGTTTTATTTTCGAATTGCAAAATAACCTGAGAAGACTTACATGTAAGTCGTCTAGCTTTAATAAAATATTGAAATTTTTGATTTCCCAGAGACGACTTACAAGTAAGTCGTCCAGGAAAAGTCAAATATCTGACACAACTCGGTCAAATGCAAAACTAACCCGTTTATCCTGGTAAGTCGTCTAGAATTTTTTTCTTAACAAACAAATCTGGACGACTTACAAGTAAGTCGTCCCATTTTAAAGTCAATTGCAAAAATGACCTATTTGGACGACTTACTTGTAAGTCGTCTACGTCTTCCAGACGACTTAACCGTCAGTCGTCTACGTCAATGTTTAGTAAACTTTCATTTTCTCTATGTTTACTAATGTGTTTTATTTTGAATTTTTGCAGATGTTGCGTCAGTTACATGCAGTGTATGGAGAATGGTTTTTGGAAGATTCAAATTGGGATTTTGTGGTTGATAATTTCAAATGAGCGAGACTATTTTTGTTGAGTGAAGGTTCGACACATCCTCCAGAAGACCTTGAAGTTAGTTGTGTAGTGTTTATTCTTCCACAAGACCTTAAAGTAAGTCGTCCAGAGTTTATTCCTCCAGAAGACCTTCAAGTAAGTCGTCCAGAAGGTTAGTACTCCAGAAGACCTTCAAGTAAGTCGTCCAGAAGGTTAGTCCTCCAGAAGACCTTGAAGTTAGTCGTGTAGTGTTTATTCTTCCACAAGACCTTAAAGTAAGTCGTCCAGAGTTAGGTCGTCTAATTGTCATGTATTAAGAATTTGTGTTTAGTCTATGTATTCAGTTAGGTCGTCCAGTATTCTGTTAGGTCGTCCAATATAATGCTAAGTCGTCCAATAAAATGTTAAGTCGTCCAATATAAAAGTTCAATATAATGCTAAGTCGTCTAATTATATTAAAAGTTCAAGTACACACAAATCCTAATCTATCATAAATTACAAGTTTAAATACACACAAATCATAATCTATCATAAATTACAAGTTCAAATACACACAAATCCTAATCCATCATACATCATATGTTCCAAGGTTTTTTACAATGTCATCGTTTTCTTTCGCATGCTGCTCAGGAAGCTCTTTAAATATATCGATCGCCATCTTATCCCTCATAGTCTTCGCGTTGGGCTTAGCAAAGTCTCTTTGGTTAAATGGCATCCCAAGAGCATGACATTCAATGTACCTCAGAGTGAACACGCCACAATCACCAGATCTGGCCTGAGGGATATTGGTTGGTCTCTCATACGTGAATGGCTCCAGTGATAACTGGTCACGTTGAGAAACGGATGCGCACTCATAAAGCAGATAAGGGAGCATATGGAGAAAAGGCTCCATTATCAGATCCAATTCTTGAGAGGAGATATGTGAACGAATGCTGTCCCAGACGACTATGTGTCTCTTAGGGATCGATATCCACAGCGCAATCCAATGAGTGTCGCTCTGGTTCACTGGCAAATAGATATCATCAACATCCGTCCCCCAAACCTTGTCCGTCCTGCAAAATGATGGTAACTCGCCTGAATAATAAGCCCACGCCCCACCAGGAAGTCTTCTTCCTAAACCATAGGCATCGGGCTGCGAATCCTTAAAATCATGGTAGTTAAACCTCCATTGTTGAGAAAAGAGATGATCAAGGAAGCATATTCTCTCGCTCCTGAAAAGGTGTGGCGTCTCCTGGTGCATCTTCCTCAAAACATTGATCCAAGCATCCATATGCTGCATATAAAATAATACAAGTCATAAGATACCAGACGAGTTACCATAAGTCGTCTGCGTAGAAGACTGCCATAAGTCGTCTGGTAAGTCGTCTTCATAGACGACTTACCAGACGACTTAAGGTAGTCTTCTACGCAGACGACTTATGGTAAGTCGTCTGGTAAGTCGACTATGTAGAAGACTTACCAGACGACTTACTAAGTAATCTACTAATCAGTTTTGTCAAACGATTTACACAATCTTCCAGCCAAGCTAGGGGGGTCCGAAGGACGTGATACCACCAAGTCGGACTTCTACGAGGTTTCTTGTCTACATGTGTTTTATAATGACTGCAAACACGAAAAGCAATTAGTTTTTATAGGGAGAAGCTATTAGCAAGGTAGGCAATCACTTACGGATCAGTTTGCAACCATTCGACGAGCTCCTTCAACTTCTTCCTGTCAAGTGCTGCAAAGGGATTGTAGCCTCTATAAGGTTTTTTCGTGTTTGCAGTATAAGGAGATCTCTGTGAAGCAGCAACTTTCCTGTTTCGCTCAGTCTTTTGACGGACAATTGCCAAAGCAGTTTCTCTCTTGTCCTCATATCTAGCAACCTGCTACTGTTTCTCTGCTGGAGTGAAACTTGTTTTTTTGGCCAATAGAACAAGGCTCTCAGATGCTGACTCATCGTTAAAACTCTCATCGAGAAGTGTTTTATCCTTCTCTCCTTTAACACTCTCATCAGGAAGTGTTTTATCCTTCTCCTCTTTAATACTCTCATCCAGAGGTGTTTTATCCTTCTCCCCGTTAACACTTTCACTAACCCCGGAAGAGGCAGTGGGTTGAGAGGATGTGCCTTTAGGTTGAGAGGTAGTGGGTTGAGAGGATGTCCCTTTCCCTTGTTTGGTGATACCAACCTTCTTCTCCACTGCTTCCACCCTTTCCGACAAATGCTTGATCTCCATAAGGCACGTCCCAAACCCTTCCCCCATGGCATCAAATATGTCCTTGAAATTTCTTTCAAGGTCCTCTTTGCTCATCCCAAGCACAGTCCTAGTAACCTCTGGACGAGCCTCTGTGCGAACCTCTTCACCAGCCTCTGCAAACTTCCTTGCACTCTCCCCTGAAGGTGCCTCTTTTTTAGCCTCTTTACGAGCTTTCTTCAGAGGTCTTGGACTCTCTTCTTCTACCAAAACTATGGCTTTCTTTGATGGACTCACAACCACCGGCTTTGTATTGACCCAAGTACCGGTGACTTCCCAGCAATCCATGGTCCACTTCCACGGTCTCTGATTAAACATAACTTTAATTATGTTCTCCGCGGGAAGGTCCTCAGCATCAGAGTCCCATTTTGGAAACATTTCACCATAGTCCTTCTCAACAAAGTTCACCACCGTAGTCTGCAGTAAATATAAGATATGAACCTAGATATTTGACAGATTAACTTATAAATAAGTCGTCTGGAAATTCTTCCTACTGGACGACTTACCAGACGACTTAATTAAGTCGTCTGGAAATTCTTCCTACTGGGAGACATTCCAGACGACTTAATTAAGTCGTCTGGTAAGTCCTCTAGTAGGAAGACTTGCCAGACGACTTTCCAGATGACTTAATTTTTGGAGTAAAGGATAGAAGTAAATACCTATCTGCAGATAGCATCTTTAAAGCATATGCGTCCTTTGCCACCCATGTAAGCCAATATCGGTGGAGACGGTCTGTTTGGTATGGGATTACCATAGTTAGCAGCCAATTCCGGCAGAGCTGTGTACACCCAGACCTGGAGAGCTTGTATAAACCCATCGACAGTGTAACAGCCCGAAATATTTTTGCCCTTCAAAGAGTCCATCAGCACCTTGAACGCGACTCTCCCCCATGGATAGTTCTCAAAACGTTCTAAATCCATCACTAGCCTTGCCAGACTAACCCTTGTGGCGGTTGAATACTTTCTCCCTTCAATATATCCAGTGAAGATGGCAAGGTACCCGAGCCGCTTGCGATCGTCCCGAGACCACCCTTCGCATCCCTCAAATGCTGCTATTATCTGCTCAGTAGATGGCCCAGCTTCGACATGAACTCCCAACATGTCCCAGAAAGAAGCCATCTCCTTTGTAACATCACACATCGGTCTCTCAAGGTCCTCTATGTACTAGCAGTTTAGACCAGTGAGGTTTTCAAACTCTAACAGTGAAAACCTCACAGGTTCTGGACCAACTAGACTCCATAGCTCGTACTTCTTCTTTATGTCCAGCTGGAATCCGAGCATGTAGTGCACCAGCCTTGAAGCCCAAGCAAATCCGAACTCTTTAAACTTGATGAAAACTCCCAGCTTTGACTCCTTTAGCTCTTCATATTCGTCACCATGAAGAGCATTCTTTAAAGCATTATACAACTTCGTACAATCCGTATGATAAGAAATAGCTTTCATTGCTGGTGGCTCTTCCCCTAATGTATGCAACCTACGGGGGAGTTCTGGAATATCCATTTTTTTTGTCTGCAAAACAATGAAAGACAACCATCTCAGTATAACATTTTAATTATAAGTCTGGAAGATTTTCCAGACGACTTATAATTAAGTCATCTGTAAAGTCTTCCAGCTGAAGACTTGTAATTAAGTCGTCTGGAAGACTTTCCAGACGACTTATAATTAAGTCGTCTGGAAGACGTTCTAGACGACTTAATTATAAGTCTTCCAAGACTTCCAGTAGACATTTTTAGAGCATACCTGAAATTTCGGAGAAGCCATAGTCGCCTTCGACACAGCGGTTATAAATCTGCCAAAATAGACAGCCAAAAAGAAATGCGGTGAGAACGGTGGTGAGAACAGTGGACTTAAGAGACAACGTTTTAACTTACCTCGCTAGGGTTTACAGACACGCCTCTGAAAGAAACGCCGCTAGGGTTTACAGACAAACGCCGCTAGGGTTTACAAACAAACGGCGCTAGGGTTTACAGACAAACAGCACTAGGGTTTGAAATAGAGGAAGTGGCGGTGAGAAAGGTGGTGAGAATGACGGTGATAACGGCGGTGAGAAACGGTTGTGAGAATGATGGATTACAGAAAATCGCCTTCGAAATCGCCTTCGAAATCGCCTCTTTGAGAGAATGACGTTACAGTTTCTAAATCTCGCGAAACAGTAAACCAAAAAAAAAAAAAATCTTATATATGCCCGGTAAAAAATCCGGTTATGTTTAAAAGCACATTGGTAAAATGGTAAAACTAAAGGTTCGGTCCGGTTTGAACGTGCATCAGACGACTTACTAGTAAGTCGTCTACCGTAAATATTCACCAGACGACTTACTAGTAAGTCGTCCCAGACCCTAAACCCTAAACCCTAAACGAAATTGACTAAAATAACTAACAAACCACGTTATAAAATCAATTTATACTTAAATAATGTTTACTATATACAGAAATAAATACACTTAGGTCAATTTTAAATTTTTCAAAAAAACATTTATGCTTTCCAAAATCTAACCCTAAGAACACATACAATACTACAACATATGTTGGCAAAACCTAAACCAAAGAATATCATGACTCACTACTTTCACTCATCTATGTTGAAAACAATTAAATTTTGTTATATCTTAATTTATATTTCTTTAAACATACGTTAATTACATGATTTCAATTTTTCACTTATCAAAATATTTTTTACAAAATTTTTAAATTATTTTTAAGAAGTACTATACTAGTAAGTCGTCCAGACGACTTACTTGTAAGTCGTCTAGACAGAAGACTTGCGGGGGTTAGAAACGTAAAAAAAATTTCCGTTTTTTTTTTGTTCACAAGGGGCTGGTTGTAATTTCAATAGCCTTTTAGGTTACTTTTGCATTTGATTCAAGTTTGGGTTTACTTTTGCATTTCAAATCAAGTTTTAGGTCAGTTTTGGCAAAAAACCCCTCTTAGCAACATAACACATAATAGTTTATGGATGTTTTCATGTGAGTCATATAATTTATATAATTTTCATTACATTTTTTTGTCTAATTTGTGTAGTTTTTTCATTACATCTTTTGTCTAATTTGTGTAGTTTTTTCATTACATCTTTTGTCTAATTTGTGTAGTTTTTCATTACATCTTTTGTCTAAATGTTTAGCCATGTTGTGGTTAACATCTTTACTCAATGTAGTTTTTCATTACATTTTTTTGTCTAAATGTGTAGCCATGTTGTGGTTAACATCTTTAATATCAAGCAAAATCTAGTGTCATTCAATGTTGTTGTCAAAATCTAGATGTTAATTTTTTTTCATATAGTGTCATCTAATTCACGCAGAATCTTTACTCAATCTCATCCTGATCATAAATCCAACTTTACTCAATCTCATCCTGATCTATTGGGATCTAGTGATTTGACCAAAAAGTTAACTAATTTTGTACAAAAGAATTAGAGTTTAATTCTCAAAATGATACTTTTACATATTAACGAACGTATATACATATTTACTATCCGGAATACAATCGATCCATGATTCGCAGATTATTCTATACAAAAACGTAATAGAGTGCTCTAGATATCCAAAGACATATTTACATTGGGTGGGCTTTGCATTTCGGACCAAAAAGCCTACTTCAGCAATCTCCCATTGACACTAATTAACACTTATATAATACACGCTCACAAGCATTTCTTCTTATTCACGCCACATAGAACGAAAGGGGCCAAGAAAATATTTTAGCGACCCTCCTTTTAAGAATATCTATATAACAAAATTCATACAGGACTTTCTTCCTGATTAATAAGCAATGGAACTTTGTATTCATCTTCTTCGTGATGATGAATAGTTTTGATAGGTTTTATTTCTTCTTTTGGGTTTTGTTTCTCTTCGGTTTCCCTCAGTTGTCCCCAAGAAACTGTGTAATATCCAACTCCACCTATGGCTGCTCCTAACACACTGCACTTAGGCACCAATCGATATAGTGATCAACATGGTAATAATATGATGATAAATTGTTACAATTATTAATGAATCTGTTGACGGACCTGCCGTAGCGAAGACTGTTGACGAAGAAGCTGGTGCCAAAGACTGTTGCCCAGAATATGCCAAAGGGTTTGAATAATGGCACGTAATATGGTCCTTTCATTTGGGTGCACTTTAGTTGTACGCTTGTCCGTATTACACTTCCGAATATTCCCTGTTTTTATTACCACATCATGGAAGTAAACTATATATTACTTGGTTCACTTTTTTTTTTGTATATAAATTGTTTATCTTAAAAGTCAGTAGATTAATTACCGTGGCAATAATGAGGAAAAGATCGAAGTTAGGTTCGATCTTCCATGAACTTAGGTCTCTTTCCATATACAACGAGAAGATTAGACATTGGATTGTCCCGACTATACTGTAAAACGAAGCCACTTTCATAACGTGTGGATACTTTTTGACCGTTCCTGTCTGCCAAAGATTAAAGAAACATTAGTCTCAAATTGAGTAACATGCATTAAGATGGTCTAATTTATTGTTGATTATTATACCTGAATTACATTGAAGAGGGAGACAGAAAAGAAAGCGGCGGCTAAAAAGATACAACCGAGGAACCAATTGTCCGGGATGCTGTAGTAGACTAATAGTTTAGGGACTGATTTGAGTAGACGAGTTGGGGAAGCAGACGAAGCTGGTCTTATGAAGGGACCTTTGTACGATTCTTCAACTAATGCTCCGCTTAATGAGATTATTGTTCCCATGACTTTAGCCCTCGTGCTCGTGTTTCTCCAATCCAACTTGCTCCTTCTACATAAGCGTGCATAGATAGTTATAATATATTTTTAAAACAACATCAAATTTATATGCTGATTGTGAAATGTTGGTGATAGATGGCTTACCCGAGGATGAGATTGAGCAAGAAGGAGAATGAAGGAATGAGTAATCCCATTGCACATACCAGTATGGGTGAGCTGAAGCTTAGTCCCACAAATGCCAAGTTTTGGAATAGAAATATCCTTCACATATTTAAAGTAATTCAATACAGTCAGTGTATGTGTATATGCATGAATAACATTTTAAGCACGTTAAAATGCATGCAAGTACGTGAGTGCTAGCAAGATGGCAAAATAATTAGGTACAACGTCATGCAATTTTTATTTTATTTTATTTTACTTTATATTAACTACACAAAGAAAACGTGGTGTGAAACGTATGCCGCTCACAAAGAAACGTCGCGATGTTGAAAATACTAAAATATCTTTAGGCCTAGCTAGTTGTTTATAAGATAAACTTTTTTTTGGTAAAATTAAAATATAAACTTATATTATAACCAAGTAAACGGCATGCAGTCTTGTCTATTTTCGATAGATGACGTGGAAAACCTATGTCATATGATAATATAGGAGTTCATTGGTAAGGATTTTGGAAGCTGACATCCATATATCTTTCTAAAGCTATTTTATAAAGTAATTATGATTTAACTTTTGAAAATGAATCTAAAGCAACAAAACAGAAAAAATATGTTAGCTCTGTAAATCAGTTTTGTTATAGCTTTTATTTAGTGGTTTGAATATTTTAAAAAAATAAATCACAGAAAAAATAAAATTAAAGTCACAGCCAAATTATCTACAACATAAATTCTAAAGCAAAAAAAATATATAAAGATGTCATAACACAAACCAATCAAGTCCACAAAGTCAGGGACTCATAAGAAAACGTTCAGTAAAAATAGATATACTTACCCGGTGAAACCTAGAAAGAAAACACGAACGAAGAGTGGCCAAGAAAAGATAGATTCTTCAGTTCTGCATGAATATCATCAAATAAATATATTAAAAACAGAAAATGTATTAGGATTGATTATTAAGGACTACACATTATGTTTTGTTGACATGAAGAAATCATGGATCCCTAAAACATGGTTCCCAAAATTATGGACCTTGTTTATGGGAGCTCATGAATTCATGGACCTTGTTTATGGAAGATGTCTTTTGTATTCTCTATATATTACAATGTATTTGCAAAGAAATGAATCAAGGAAAATAAGTTTCTCTCCTTCTTATTCTTATTTGTTCTTGAGTGTTCTTGAGTGTTCTTGAGTGTTCTTGAGTGTTCTTGAGTGTTCATACTCTTTCTCTTCATAAATCATCAATTCTAACATGGTATCAGAGCTTTAAGCTCCTACTTCATTCCGCAAACCTTTTCTATATTTCTCTTTTCATTCAGCAAAGCTTTTATGTTATTCTCATTCCGCAAATCATAAAAATGGAGAAGAAAAACATAATTTCCGTGACTCTTGAGGGTCCTAATTATCTATCATGGTCAAGAGTGGCCAGAATCACCTTGGGATGTCATGGACTTTGGGACAGCCATATCATGAAGGCTGGAACTTCAAAGAGGATGGCTGAAGAAGATAGATACGTGAACAACCACAACCAATGGGTTCAAGAAGACCAGCAAGCTCTGGCTCTCATCTGTAACTCCTTGTCAAAACCAATCATGAAGATCAATTCTCACATCAAAACCGCCAAGAGACTTTGGGAGAGTCTTCAAACCGCTTATGGGTGTTTATGGGAGAGTCTCCAAACCATCTATGAGAACGACCGGTTCCTCAGCTTTCTCCTACACCTAGACTCATCATTCAACACACTGATACATAATTTCTTTACTGGAAGAAAGATTCCATGCCTAGATGATGGTGATCCTCTCAAAAGCCAGCCGGATAAATGTAAACCCAAGGAGCAGCAAGCAATTCAAGGGAGAACCATGTATTCTGCTCACATGAGTGATTCAACTGAAGACATGTGGAGAAATCAAGCTGGTACGACCTCATCTGATGGTTTTGTGACCAGAAAAGACGCCAATTCCTTTATCTGGAGCACTGTCTTGGCTCTCATTGCTTCCAAGAAGGCTGGTACACATTCTCTTGACTCTAAACCTATCATAATAGATTCAGGAGCAAGCCATCACATGATTTGTGATAGGAACTTGATTAGTAATATCCAGCCTGCCGTAGGGAATGTAGTCATAGCAAATGGTGATAAGGTGAAAATAGAAGGGATAGGGAACCTTAGAGTGTTTGATAAGGAATCTACTGCCTTGTATATACCTGGATTTTCATCTAACTTGTTATCAGTAAGAAGGGCAACGGTTGATTTGGGCTGCCAAGTTGTGTTCAGACCAGATGAAGTTGAGTTTCAAGACCTGAAGACAGGAAAGATCATTGGAAAAGGGCACAGCCATCAGCAGATGTATCATCTTGAGAGGAATATGGTGCCGGAATCATCTATGCCTCATTGCCTGGCTAGCACCGTTAATGGCGCTGAGAACACAATATGGCATGCCAGATTGGGACATCCCCATACAAGAGCTCTAAACCTGATATTCCCGGGAGTGGTGTCTAAGAATGAAGAATGTGAAGCCTGCATATTGGGGAAGCATTGTAGGACAGTCTTTCCACGGTCTGGCACCACCTATGAGAGATGCTTCGACTTGGTTCACTCTGATGTATGGACGGCTCCATGTGTGTCAAGGGAGAATCACAAATACTTTGTCACCTTCATTGATGAAAAATCCAAATACACCTGGTTGACACTGATTCAGTCCAAGGATAGGGTGCTAGACGCCTTCAAGAATTTCCAAGCTCATGTCTCCAACCACTTCAATGCCAAGCTGAAGATCCTCAGATCAGACAATGGTGGAGAATACACAAGTCATGCATTCAAACAGTACCTGGCTCAACATGGAATTATTCATCAAACAAGCTGTCCATATACTCCTCAACAAAACGGAGTTGCTGAAAGGAAGAACAGACACCTGATGGAGGTAGCCAGATCAATGATGTTCCACACCAACGTTCCAAAAAGATTCTGGAGTGATGCGGTGGTGGCTGCTACTTATCTGATCAATAGGACTCCAACTCAAGTCCTCAAAGATCTATCACCGTTTGAAGTCCTTAACCAGACCAAGCCGGCTTTGGACCACTTACGGGTGTTTGGATGTCTCTGCTTTGTGCTGATACCAGGGGAGCAGAGAAACAAACTGGATGCCAGGAGCACAAAAGCGATGTTCATTGGCTACTCTCCAACACAAAAGGGGTATAAGTGCTATGATCCAGTAGCCGGAAAAGTTTTAATATCAAGGGATGTGAAGTTTGTGGAAACAAAGGGATATTATGAGGAGAAGAATTGGGATGATCTGAGGGACTTACCACAATCAGAAAGAGCCACAAACCTCAGAATCATTTTGGAGAACTTCGGCATTGACATGTCTCCAGCAACTCAAGAAACAAGAAGGAATATCCCTGAAGCTACTGCACCTGTTCCAGAAGCTGTAGTTGAAGAAGATGTGATTAATGAAAATGAAGAAATTGCCCATCCTGACCCTGAAGGGGGGAATCAACAAGAAGCTCATGATCAGGATGAGACCAAATCAGAATCAGTTCCTGAGACTCAAGATCAAGTTCCAGAAGAAACAAATGAGGCAGCACCTGATCAGATACAGCCATTACGAAGGAGCACAAGAATCAGGAAACCTAAAGTCTACTTCAATGCTAAAGCTGTGGCACATCCAGTGAGTGCAGTATGCTCGCTTGCTCAATATCCAGAAGAACATCAAGTCTTCATTGGAGAATTGGATCAAGAGTACATCCCAAACACCTATGAAGAGGCAATGCAAGACAAAGAATGGAGAGAGTCTGTTGAAGAAGAGATCAATGCCATGATCAAGAACAACACCTGGTATGAGACTGAGCTTCCAAGAGGAAAGAAAGCCGTGACCAGCAGACTCTTGCATACCATCAAGTATCTTGCAAATGGAAAGCCAGAAAGGAAGAAAACCAGACTGGTAGCAAGAGGATACACACAAGTGTATGGAGAAGATTATCTAGACACGTTTGCACCAGTGGCGAAGCTTCATACAATCCGGATACTCATCTCATTGGCAGTGAACCTAGAGTGGGATCTTTGGCAAATGGATGTAAAGAATGCTTTTCTACAAGGTGAACTAGAAGATGAAGTGTACATGAGACCACCTCCGGGAATGGAAGAGATGGTAAAGCCAGGAAATGTCCTCAGACTCAGAAAGGCGATCTATGGCTTGAAGCAATCACCAAGAGCTTGGTACCACAAACTAAGCACTACATTGAATGGAAGAGGATTTGTGAAGTCTCAAGCGGATCACACACTCTTCACTCTCACCAGCAAGTCCGGGATTATTGTGATCCTAGTCTATGTGGACGACATCATCATTACTGGTAGTGACAAGGAGGGGATCAGTGCCACCAAGACATTCCTCAAGACCGCATTTGACATCAAGGATCTAGGTGAACTGAAGTACTTCCTCGGGATTGAGATGTGCAGATCAAAGGAGGGGTTGTTCATGTCCCAAAGAAAATATACTTTGGATATTCTAAAGGAGGCAGGAGATCTTGGAAGAAGACAAGCCAAGACACCACTTGAAGAGGGCTACAAGACACTGCGAGAGGGGGAGTATGAAGATACTCCATTTGAAGATGTCAAGCAATATAGGAGAATTGTTGGGAAGCTGATCTATCTAACCATTACCCGGCCAGATGTTTGTTTTGCAGTAAATCAGGTTAGCCAGCACATACAAAATCCCAAGGTTCATCACTGGAACATGGTGGAGAGAATCCTAAGATACTTAAGGGAGGCTCCGGGTCAAGGCGTATGGATGGCTTGCAACAGAAACACTGAGGTTGTTGGATACTGTGATGCAGATTGGGCTGGAGACAGAACAGACAGAAGATCAACTACCGGCTATTGCACATTCATTGGAGGAAATTTGGTTACATGGAAAAGTAAGAAGCAGAAGGTTGTGTCTTGCTCAAGTGCAGAAGCAGAGTACAGATCAATGAGGAAATTAACCAGTGAACTCATCTGGATAAAGAGTCTTCTAGGCGACTTGGGGATTGAGATCACCAACCCCATGACCATGCATTGTGACAACCAAGCCGCAATACACATTGCGTCCAATTCAGTCTTCCATGAGAGGACAAAACACATAGAAGTAGACTGCCACAAGGTAAGACAAGCAGTAGAGCAGCAAGTGATCCTCCCATGCTACACAAGGAGTGAAGATCAACTGGCGGACATCTTCACCAAGGCGGCCAGCAGCAAAGTTTGTGAGTCCATTCTTCCAAGACTAGGACTCATAAACCTTCCATGTCAGTGATCCCCTCACCATGGAGTGTTCTACTCTTTTTCCTTTGCTTGGTTTTTATCCCAAGTGGTTTTTCCAAGTAAAGGTTTTAATGAGGGAATACTTCATGGCTTTCCAAGCTTGACTTGTTCCATATGGTCAAGCTTGAGGGGGAGTGTTGACATGAAGAAATCATGGATCCCTAAAACATGGTTCCCAAAATTATGGACCTTGTTTATGGGAGCTCATGAATTCATGGACCTTGTTTATGGAAGATGTCTTTTGTATTCTCTATATATTACAATGTATTTGCAAAGAAATGAATCAAGGAAAATAAGTTTCTCTCCTTCTTATTCTTATTTGTTCTTGAGTGTTCTTGAGTGTTCTTGAGTGTTCTTGAGTGTTCTTGAGTGTTCATACTCTTTCTCTTCATAAATCATCAATTCTAACATGTTTTGTTATAAGCAGTTTATATATATAGATCACCTGTCATTTCTGTGGAAGAAGAAAGAAAAGGGAAGAAGAAGAATAGACCCCAAAGCGTTTGTGTAAACAACGAACACAAAAGGACTCATCCCTCCCGTTAAAGCCGTTTTGGCCAATATCGTAAGAGCAATCGTGCATGCCTCCATTATCACCATTGCCACAAACGGCACAAACTCTCTAACCTTCACTTCCATCTCTCCCCTTCTAGATTTTTAAAATAAGAAAAACGGCACGACGTTTTCTAGCTCCAAGAATCTCGGCAAATATAGATAGATTTGGAGAGAGAGAGAGGGGGAGGGAATAAAGAGAACTAGAGAAGTGTAGAAGATCTTCAATGCTATTGGAAAAGATACGAAATTATTGGTTACATTTCTCTATCATTTATAAAGGAAGAGGAATTGTCATACATTTGTTTTTATATTTATCATTATTCTATTTTTTCAGATATAACCTTTCACGAAGAGGTGAAGCTACTTTATTAACGTGATGAAGCTACACGAGTGACTCCCCGTTGCACTAAAGGTGAGATACTTATATCACATTCTTTTTCATTTTTTTTTATTTCCTGGCATGTGTTTAAACATAAATCCAAATAGTGTGATGCTATCTGAAGATCATTTTATTTATGTAGTAGTTACCTCGCGTTTTGTCTCATAACGTATTAAGAACATGATAAACTTGTGACGTACGTGGACCTGATTCTCCTAATATATCATCAGACTTTCTATAAAACCCTGTGTTTGGACATACCTCTTTCGACTTAGATCGCTAAATGTCATGATATAAGCATCCTCTCTCCCATGTAATGAGGGAATATTAACTGATTCAGTGTTGTTTTCATCAAATATATTGATTAAAGATCATAGTTACTATGAAGAACAAATGATATATCTAAGCTAACTAATAGTAAGTGATCGAATGATTTAGTATGATTGAGTGACAATAGTTCACGAATTTACATTACGGTTACATGGGATACTACCATAACTTCTGCTTACAAACTTCAAAACTGCAAGCACATTTTTGTTCAAAATATCATTGAAGTAGTCAAGGGCAAAAAAATAAAAAATAAACGACAAGGCTCTTTGCTGACCTAAGCAACGTAAAATCTTGTAATTACAATCAGCATATTAAATTATACGGTAGGCCAGGCTATTTGTCTACTCCTGGCTGCGGTTGATTAAGGACCCACATAAGGAAAATATATAAAGATGATGGGGTCCAAATTGGAAAAAATGATAAAATTGATGACCCGATATTTTTATTAAAAAGAATTGAAGAAAGGTGTCATTGCTCCTCACCCCTCCATCAGAGTCCAAGTATTTGATACTGAAATTAATGGTTAGTGGATTCAGATTTATCCAACAAAAATGTTAGGTTATGATGACGGTTCTACGTTATTTAATTTCTTCCCTAATGCTTATTTAGTCTATATACCAATTCTGAAATAACAATAATTGAATGATTTGAATCATACAAATTCGACTTCACATACATGACTGGAAATTTTCATCTAGTGCCGTAATATCATTCCCAGTTAATACGTAAATTTTAATTATTAGATATGAATTAGTTTTGAAATAGGTTCAGAACTCTGACCATAGGGTCAAATTAAGTGGCCATACATCTTATATGATGAAAGCTGTTTACAAAATTATAATTTGTTCAGCCCTGCCAAGAACAAATCAGTTAATATATCAACAGAATAAACATGTTATTATATTGAATATTGTATTGGAAATATTTCTGGTTCAATAATGAAGAAAACAAATAATTTGTTTTTCCTTGTTTAATATGATTATATGAATGCGGCTCTTCATTGTGGTATTGGACCAAGTTATGAGCTAAATTTGGTTAGGTTTGAAGTAAGCTTCAAATACAAGAAAACAAACAAATATTGATATGAATATAGTAAAGAAAAATGAGTTTACTTCTTTTATGATGAGAAGTGTGAAGTTTGACGGCCTAAGTCAGGCCCAATATTTTTTTGAGAGATTAACACTAAACAGCACTTTTCATGTTTTAATAACACAAAAAGGCATTTGTTGCTATTGGGGCATTTTTTGGGTGAAAAGACTCAACTTGTCCCTCAACTGTATGAAAATTTCGATTAGGCTTTAGTTAGACTGGTTAAAGGATCTAGTTTTTTTCTTCTTTTTGCATATAATGCTTTTTTATCTCTTTCATTATCTGTATCATTAATTTACTATTTTGATTTCAGAGCTACAAATCCAAAAAAATCAATAGATCTGATCTGTTTACTTTCTTTCTCGTTTGCCGTGACGAAGCGGAAATACATCAAAAGTAGCAGATGACGACAAAACGTGACCGGAGTGGTGTTCGAAGGAAGAAGGAGCACTAGAGGCGAAGATGACGACGAAGCTCATGGTCGGAGGATCTGAAGACAACAACGATCATGGATCCAAGAATTCATAATTGGAGAAGGTCCGGTGAACTCATCGGCAGAAGATCAACCAGTAAATGTTTGGTAGATAAAAACTCAAAAAATTTGTTTATTTTAGGATAAAATTGATTAATATATACAATATTTGTAAGTTTTGAAAGTAAAAACGAAAAAATGAAGGTTTCATGGAGAAAGTTAATGACGGCTCCAAAAAAAAGTTGCAGAAAACTCCAAAAGCCCTAAAATGAAGAAGATGAATTTATTACAAAATTGCCACTCAATAAAAATATTAAAATATGTACACATATTTGAACAATGGAAACATATGTACACATGTACACATATATACACATGTACATATATGTACATGAACACATATTTCACATGTACACATGTTTCTATATGTACATGATAGAATGGAAGATGTTTACGTGTGTGCATATATAACACATGTGTGCATGATATTTTGGGATGTTTTTGATTTTTTTGGATAGATAATGTAAACAAAGACGAATGACTTTTGTTTGTAAGTGATACTCTTCGTATTAAGAATTTATTTTGATTTGAGTACATATAATAAAACGTGATGGCAATAGAGGTGTACTATGTGGTGGTGTACATAAGGATGTGTGTACGTGTGTACGTTTATATGTGCATGACACATTGTACACAAAATTTATATCATCTACATGTACAAGATTTTTATGTACACTAGTTAACTTGTGCAATGTTTATCATGTACATTTGATAAATTTGTTACATACATTTGCAAGTATCAATATTTTTACGGTCAAATATCGTCAACATATACACATATATTTTCACAGTCAAATATCGTTAACGTGTATACATATATTTCAGTATCCACTTGTACAACATTTCACGAAAAATGATATTTACACCGATTCATTTGTACATTGCTCAAGTTATTATATTTGATGCTTATAATGATTTTTGAGTATAGTTTCTCAAAAAATGATTTTGAATCTCTTGTTTTATCATTTAGATCATTTAAGGTTCATTAGGTGTAGGTGTGTATATTACATTTGTTTGTTCATTATGCATATATAATTTGAGGTGTAAAAATAAAATGTGTTACTTCATTTAGATCATTTTTTATTTTATTTAGGTGTACATATTGCATTGTTTGTTCATTATACATATCACATGGGATAAAAAGAAAATATGAAAGTTTGAGGGGAAAATTGAGGAGCAATATGCATGTTTTCAGAGTTTTGGGGTCAAAATCAAAATGATGTAAAGTTGAGGGACCAGAGGTGCAAAAAAGCCAAATTTATCCATTATTGATCTTGAGCTTTTCATAACAGTTTGAGAACGTGTCAAAGAGAAAAAGTGGTCAAAGCGACGATGAATAACGATGAAGAAGGAGGAGCTGAGACACGACTAGAAGGATTGAGTTGTGGTGTGAATGTGACGGACCAGCTTTAATCGCCGCCTGACATCACGAAGAAGATGAAGAAAAGAAGAGTTGTATCTTTATGAAATCTAACATAATCTGGACCGTCAATTAGCTAAGAAAAAAGAATATCCAGTGGTCAATATAAGAGACATATAAGTCTTGTCAAACTAAAGACATTGCGCCCGAGCCGTTGAGATGAAAAAAAAATAAAAGGCTAGGGTTGATTCCCGCTTTTATTCTGATTTCATTACCGGACGAGATGGTTAGCAATGAACCAGGCGTTTACGTTTAATGGAAAACTGTTAGTAGAAAGTGTGTTATTAGCAAAAAGTGCCTTTTTGTGTTAATAGAAACTTAAAAGTGTCTCTCAATGTAATATTCTCTATTTTTTTCAAGTATCATAATCTCTTTAAAGGAAGATAGATGTTGGGATATGAAGTTATAAGGGGACCTCAACAAAAAAACAAAATCGGTATCTCAAATAATTTTTCGAAGAATGACTTGACTATGCAAACCCATAAAATGATAAACTGCAGATGTTCTCTGTTCGATCAGTCTCGACGTTGGCTTTGAATTGAATATGATCAATTTGTAATTCAAGTGTATAAGATGTTTTATAATAACTTGGGTAGGGTTTCAAGCAATGAACCGCATGCGGTTGTGTACTTCTTGGACCCAAACTATAGCCCATAACAGATGCATATTTTAGGTTGTCCATCTAGATGGAACTAAAATCGCGTTTGTTTTATGCCAATTTATGCGTTTCTCTAATCAAACTTGTGGACAAAGTCACTCAAACCATTATTTCCACCAAACTTTTATCGGCCTTCCTGTTTTGATCTTGCATCTGGTCACGCCAGCTAACTAGAGTACTAGACTGTGTTGGATTTTCTTAAATCCATATCTAACTATCTATTATCGATTAGTACAATATTGAATATTATCTATTTTATACCTAAAACACATTTCGCGTGAATTTTTTTTTAGATTTTTTTTTTCCAAAATACTCCATATTAATAACTTCCAATGTAAAACTTGGATTGATATTTCATTGACTAAAAGTTATCGTTATTTTTTAAGCCTTAGCAAAAACTTTATAAATACACGTTCTTCTTTTCATATCATTCACTAGGAAACCAAAACGAAAAAGAAAATCTAGAAGAAATGATATTATATTTTAAACAGAAATATGTTCAGTCTTCGTATAATATCTTGGTAAAGTGTAAACGTGAAAGCCAAAAAATGGATTGTTTTTTTTTGTTGTTACTAAGAATAAATATCATCAAATATAGGATGTTTAGATTTTATAAGTTGTGTAAACAAATTGCTTGACCTATCTAAATTGATCCAATGACAAAAATGATAAAAAAAACATGGATTCAGAACCTAGTGTTTCTGGGTTTTCTTTTAAACGGCCCAACAATCTACAAGTATAACCTGAAACGACGGACAGTGAGCTAGCTAAAACACGTGAGAGTATGGGCTGCATGCAAATATATGTATGTACTGTGTCAATTTTGGCTGATGAAACTAACCAATTAAACGTTTGCAACAAACACATGAGTAACAGTTAAAAAACAACAACACATGAGTATCATCATCAATCCATTAATATACTCTCTAGCTAGTCGTGTCTCTTAACCAAATGATGATTATACCATTTATTGTGCTGGCAGATGTACATATTGGTATGGGCTAAATGAGAAGTGAAGCTGGCAAATGATTTTAATCAACAATTCTTGTGAGAACTTAATCACGTTAACATTTTGGGCAAAGCACATGTGGGATTTAAGTTATGATCCGATCCGAAAAAAAAATCCCATTATCATTTTCAATCTTTCAGATATATATCTCATAATTGCTTTTGTAGCAGGCTGGTGATCCAAGTTCTCTTGTATCAACTTTATCAATATATATATATATATTCCAATATCTAGCAATCCATATTAATTTAGTTTACAGATCACATCACAGAAGTGTTGCGATCATACTTTGATAGTCATGGAATAAACACATCATGTGCTTCCGGGTTATTTATGTATTAATAATTTACATCTATAGAGCCTATTAATTGGGAAATGCGCCTCATATATATTGAAACTCAACAATATTTAATATAAGATCAATCATGGATCCCTAGAGATATTTTTTTGTGGTTATGGTCAATCGGCGCAGACTATTCCAACATTGAACAGTAGACATTGGAGTGCCATGCTCGCAGAACTACGTATGAAACCCACTCGGACGTGATGCACAGACGATTTCTGTGTTTCAGTTTGATGTACCATCCATACATAGTCGATTACAACGTGAGAATTTATTCTTTTACCGTCTTACGTTTGTTCTTTACATCCAAACTGGTCATACTCCAGATTACAACTTGAAATAAGATCATATAGCATTACTAACACTGTTGTTTTTATGAAAAAAATACGTAGTTTACGTAGGTAAACTAACTTAATTAGCAACTTAGATGTTTTTTGTGTGTGTTTAACTGCAAAAATTCCTAAAAATAATTGTAGGTTCTTAAACGCCGGTTTATATTTTCAAACCATTCTAATTCAATATACTGTATATTGTCGGGGAAAAGGTAAAGATAAATTGAAATATGTGACTTTGAGTGAATTATTTAGGTGTTGAGAATGACAATAATTTTCAGTTTCTTATAAGTCAAAATTCATTACCTAATCTAAACAAGTTTTTCAATATTTAGTTTTTTCATATATTTTTATATAAAATGTGACCTTGCGTGGAGATAACATTTTGAGCTTTTTAAAGTCTCTAAAATAGCGCACACAACAGTCCACAACTTAACGGTAGTGGATAGTTATTTCTATGTAAACGTTTGATAAAAATCATTTGAATTACTGTGGCTTACAATAAACTAAGAAAAATGTATTTTCAATAATTGTTCCGGGATCCCGCCATATTAACCAAAAAAAAACAAAAAGAGAGAAACATATAAAAGTAGGGACCTGTTCCCGTAGACTGCGGTGCATTCCACTTCCATGAATAAATTGTGTATAACATAACCATGAACTGGCAGTGGAAACGATACGTATGGGCAACGATTGGGCGGTGAGAAATAATGGTAGAAGCAATGGGTCTAAGGATGGGACAGGTCAGCCACGTCGAGTTGCCGAAGTGGGTAATAACAGTAAACCCCATTGGTCAGTGGCCACTAGCATATAGCCATCTGGTCAGGCTGTCAAAACCCTAAGCTCGAAGCTAAAGCCCACTTGACTTCATCCTTCATCAATCATCGTGTATCATTATCACATACAAATGCATGTGAATCATAGAGTTGTCCATTCAGTGTTCATATCTTGTTTCAATAAATATATGCGGTGAAAAACGGATCGATATAACGATTATCCGATTGTAAGAATATGAAAATCTATACGGTGTTGTAGATATATATATATTTGCTTTTTTGAAACTTACGGTTAGTTATATACTTTATATATATGTATGTTATAAGTTTATAAAACGGTGGTAGATTCTTTTTAACAGACGTGGCTATTTACATACATGATACATCTAAACATCTGTAAAATTGAAACTAATGTCTTTTTGTACTTTTGTTCAACAATTCTTAGACATTTGTAACTAATGTGGTACTACTCTCGTATATCAGTAATGATAATTTAAACGTATTATGTGGATTAATCATGCACATTAATGAGATAAAGGAGAGATAATGTCAATGTCGAGAACCGATGGCTGCAAACGAGAGCTTGCAAAAGCTAAGCTGTCACATACACCTGCATAGCGTCCAGTTGGCACTTACAAACATTGCATAGTGTCGGCCCAAAAACCATTTAACAACACAACACCCACAACATCCAGGAACACACACATTTGCTTTAATTACCTTATCAATATCACTATCATACTCCATCCCGTTAATAATAATGTCATTTAACATGTTTTTCTTCTTAAAGAATGAATATCATTTTAAAATTTAAATGTAAATTTTGAGTACTTATGTCTTTTTAGTTTTAAATATAAATTGTAAAAATGCTTGGATTATAAAATTACATGTAATTACTATAATGTTTATTGGCTACTAAAACAATTAGCAATCAAAATGTTTATCACATTAAAATAAATAAATGTAATCATTAAGAATATAATTATTTTTAATATGTTTTCTTAACTAATGTGAAAATGTCAAAATAACACTCAAATATAAAATCTTTGGTCTCATTTTACTTCATAGTATAGCATTTTTATATGCTTTTTTCTTTTCTTAGTAGTTTAACAAAAATATAAGGGAGGGTAAAAAAAGAAGGTCAAATCTCTCAAATAGAAGTTTTTGTCACAAAAGAAATTTTTAAAAAGACTAAAATAGATTTTTTATTTTAATTTTATTTATTTATTTTAAGTTTTATCTCCAAAACCCCACTTCATTATTCTAAACCTTAAGTCTAGATTAGTTAACCCAAAGAGTATAAATGTATATTTTCATTTTTTAATAAAATTTAATTTGATTATTTTTCTCTTTAAATGTTATTTTGATGATAAAAACAATTTTAGTTCTATTTTAGAGTATTCCTAAAAAAAGAACCATTTATCTTTCTCACATTTAATTAAAAACCCTAAATCTATGATAGTGAAGAAAATCTTCTTTTTGGGAATGAATGTTAAGAAGCGAAGAAAATATTATTTGAAAACAATATTGTGTATTTATAATCCTGATATATAAACATGGGTAAAACAAATTAAACTAGATCCATATATTACAAGATTAGACAGCTGTTTAAATCATGTATCACACAACAAAAAGAACAGTGAATCCAGCACGTGATCGATGTTTTGTGGAATAATTGAACCGTGCAATATTAAATACAAATTTAACGACCGACATTATTAATATATTCTGTAATGGATAATGCTTTCTAATCACACAATCAAAAAGGGCAAAGAACAAACAGATAGAGCGTGTGGAGGTAAACGGTCATGTGAAAAAACAACAAATTCTATAATTTCACAAAAAATAAAATGACAACCAAAAAACTGAAAAAGATTGAAAGACTCTGATTGGTATAGAAGCATATACTCTATACACGTTGGTTTGCATCACAACTCAAGAGTATTGTCATTAAGCAAATGGAGGAGTCAAAGAGATACAAGAGGATGTGGAAGCAGACGATGGGCAAGAAGAAGAAGAACAACAAAAAGGGTCATGTGTCAGGATCCAGGTTGGTTCGGATGAAGGTGAGGAAGCTCCAAATACTGATACCGGGCGGGTTAAGATGCAACCACCCGGATCTACTTTTATTACAAACCGTCGACTATATTGCCCATCTGAAGTTGAAGCTTATGTTCCTTAAAGCAATATCAGACTCTCTTTGAAGATCACAAGGCTTTTCTTCTTCTTCTTCTTCTTCCTCTCCTCAATATTACTATAAAGCTATGGTGTGCAAGTTTATTTTTCCATGTATGGATTGTCATTTTTGAGTTTTTTTTTTGTCGTATTTTAATTTATTTTAATTTATATAGTTTGTTTATATTTATGTAACGGTAAGAAGTTTGTCTATAAGTTGATATTTAGTCAATTTGAAATTCTACAGTATGCTTTGTGAACTTTTTGGTTTTATCCCTTTCACGGTCTTGGTATATAGTATATAGTATATACTAATGGCTAATTTTGATGTTGGTACTTTTCATATTATCTATATGTATATACACAGTTAAGTGAATATACATTGTTTCCACAATTCCATTTCAGGAGAAAATTACATTCGCCCAAAGGATAACGGAGAATTCTGACTAGACCTAACCGGGATTTAAACCGCATATGTACCGGACCTATACTCAAAAATCTGCTAAATTTATTTGATTAAACAAGTACATTCATCTCACTAATAATTCATATACTCACCGAAAATAAATTTGTGGCATACTATATTTCTTTTAACAAAGATGTATATCATTTGAAACTACTGTGAAAAATACACATGCGTAGAATATCAGTAACAACACTACAACAGTAAGAAGTAAAAGACAAAATTTGCATAAATGGATTTTATCTTTTTAATCTCTAAAGAGGTTGGAACCAGCCATGGTTGCATTCATTTGCATCTGATAAGTGATAACTTAAACTTCTATACAAAAAATGATTTTATGTTTAGCGTTTGCGCCAAGATACTAAACCATTCAAACCTTTCGGAACAGACTCGCTTCTCTTTTTTCATGTGTACTTTGCGCTTGTAACTCCACTGACACAAAACCTTCAATGAAAATCTCAGGTATATCTAATGAACTTTTTTTTTTTTTAAGATTTGAATATGTGGGCAGTAAGGAGAGGTCGTTAGCGATCCTGACTATTATATCACTGGTCTATGGTTCGAATGACGAAACTAAATATTACTTGATTTTAGGGGGGTTTTAAGAGCATCTACATTGGTGGTCTTTAGGTGAGGTTATTAGGAACAGTACAAGGACATGTTTCTTAATTTTTAACTAAAAAAGTTAACGACGTCTATTTAAGAGACGTCCTTAACTTTTTCAGTTAAAAGTTAAGAAACAAGTCCTTGTACTGTTCTTAAGAACCTCACCTAAGGACCACCAATAAACGTGCTCTTAGAGCATGATTAATGGGGATCCTTAGGTGGGTTTTTTAAGGTGTGGGATCCATGAACAGTGTAAAGATCGGTTACAAAAACTATAAATTAAGAACCGGTTTTTATGAGTTTCTTACACTGTTCACGGATCCCACTGACAAGTAGCGGCTCGCGATTGGTTTTCTTTAAAAAAAAGTAAAAAAAAAAAAACAAGAAACAAAGTTACACATTGGAAATTTAGATAAAGAGTGTCTAATATATAAAGAGAAGTCGAACTCTAACTAGTACGAGATCTTTTGGAAATGAATCCAAAAATAAATTTTATGCGGATTTGCGTATTAAACCCAAAGTAAACAAATATCGTACTAATCGGATAATAAAAAGTTAGGACATGAGCTTTCACAATCCCAACAGTCTCCAAATCTCTGGGTATTCAAAAAAATGTGGGAAGTATGAATCTTCAATTTGAAATGATATTATAGAATCATTTTCTCAAAGAACATATATTTTTATATTATACAATCAAAGTTTGCAACTTTCCTTACAAGACAAGAGCATCTAAGTCCTCCAAATTCAACAATTCCCTCACAATAAATCTTAAAACACCACCTATACCCAAAATTTGTAACTTCCCTTCATAATATTATTCAATAATAAGACTGATAATCTCAAAGAACCATAAGACTTTTCATGTATATGGATAGTATCCATATGGGTAACTAACAGAATGAGCTCTGTAGTGTAGATTCTGCTGAGTATTATTATTGTTATTTATCTGCTCTCCAGACACCTTAGGCTTAGCTGCACGTTTGCTGCTCTGTTCTTGGACCGCCCCAAACACTATCTCATTAGTCTGCTCACTGTTCTGCTCATAGTAAGTATGCGGGATCGACGAGTAATGCCTTCTATGCTGCTGCTGATGCTGCTGTTGTTTCTGCTGTTGATTTGGGAACTCAGCTTCCCAGCTACTGTAGAATGCACGGCTCTGACGCAGCTGCTGCATCTTCTCTGCGTCTTTGGACATAAAAGCATAAGTCTTTCTTGGAGTTTGGTTCTTGTGATCAACAGGAGGAGGTTCATCTTCGTCTCTGACCACAAAGCTCTCTTGAATAGGCCATGGAGCAGATTGCTTTGTTTGGTACTGCTGAAAGTTTGTGGCTGCTGGCTGCTTTATTCTGAGGATCTCCATGACAGAAACCCAAGCATTTGAAGCCAGATTCCCCAGGGATACAAGGATGCTTTCTTCTTGTTTCTCTTGCTGCTCGTCTCCAGTTGGAATCAGAGACGGTCTAGATGGTTTCATAGGCTTTTGGTCATGATCAGCTTCATACATTTCTTGATCCTGTATAAGAAATGTTTGTCAGTTTTAAGCAGAAGAGTTACAACATGTAAGTGTTATGATCTTTGACACCTACGTTATGAGAAGAGACAATAGAACCAACTCTTCTCTGCAACAAAGCCAGCATGTAACCAAAGAAACCTGCAGCTATGAGAACCACAATCCCTGCAATACATTTGAGTTCAGAGACAAAGATTCAAAGAATGTTAAAAGAAAGAGAAGAGGGTTTGGTATTCTTGTAAGCTTACCAAGAGGAAACCCGTTTCCATACTGATAAGCACAATCGTCAAAATGAAGTTGAATCTCTCTGATGGCCTTGTTTCCACGGTCAATAACAAGCAGGGAACAACTGCTTCCAACATAAACAACATCAAAATCATTTGAAAACTTTGCTTCTTCGCTTGGTCCATCTACATGCCCTCCATTTCTAGCTGTTTTGCCTCCAGCAATTGTTGTAACTCCTACAAGATACAACGAGTTAACAACCAAACCCTTCAATGAGTGCAATTATGATCCAGTCCCAAAGATAGATACCTCCTTCGCTTATCTTCCTTATAGCATTATTCATAGTATCAGCCACATATATGTTCCCTCTGTCATCAGCAGTAAATCCCTTAGGATGGCTCAGCCTGGCGTCACGTAATCTCCCATCAACATGACCTACATATCCTTCAGAGGAGCCAGTGACCAGTCTTGGCCTACTATCTACAAATGTTACCAATAGCTTTGTTAATAAAACTCAGATAGAAAACATTACAAAACAAGAGCAAAACAGTTAAGATTCTTGAAATGCAGGAAAATAATTAAAGATTTTCTTTTCAATTTTCAAAGACTTGATTATTACCATATCATACTACATCAAGCTTAGTATATATATATATATAGTAGTGAGCAACCTTTTGTTCAGATCTCATCTTTGAAAAAGTCGTATTGTACTATAAAACTACACTCATCCCTGACAAATACGACAAAGATACAGCAACTGTCCATAAAAAAATATAGTAATTTCCATAAGCAGCATCTTTGTACAAACCGTCCATGTGCCTTCAGTTTCAGGTCAAGACAAACAGTCACCAATCTCTTCAACTCCAAGATAGTGATTTTGAAAGCCACCATCATGAAACAAACTTACACGCAGCACATTCTATAAACTTACATAGTGAAAGAGAAGATGAGATCTTGTAGATGTTACTGTTCTCAGAATCAAGAATAAGCAGCTCGCCATTAGGCAAAACCTCGATGGCATAAGGTTCGATACCGAGTTTGCTTCCATCGAATACCGTCTCTACTGTATACCCATTCTCGAATTTCACCATCGATCTCGTCGCGATTGCTGTTTCCAAAAACAAACCCATCAAAAAAAACATAATATTGGGAACAGTAAAGGTAAAGACTTTATGATCGGACAAGGGTGAAAAGAACGAACTTGTTTTGGTGGAGGTGGATTTGAGTGACCATAACCATTTCATGAGTGAAGAGCCGTGATTTGAGATGAACCCACTAAGAATCTCTGCGTAAAAAAGTGAGATTCGAAAGAGTTAAAGGAAAGGTGTGAACTTGGAATCGAAAGTGTTAGGAGGATGAGGAGACTTACTTGCTGGAGAGTTAGCTGAAGGAGCTGAAGCTACAAACCCAGAACAGAGGAGAATGAGAATACCCAGAAGCAGAATATCTCTACCCATTGTTTCGATTCGATACAGAGTCTTGACAATGCGAGAGTGGGGAATAGACTGTTCTTTAGATTTTGCAGAGTTTGTTTTGTTCAGAGTGAAGACAGACAGTGAAGAAAAGGAAGAGGAAAGGTAGAGAGAAAAAGAGTGGTCATGTGATGCGATCAACGTCTTTACTTTTTTCTATTTTTTATTATTTTATTTTTTTGGTAATTAAATTAAATAATTTTGATGGGTTGGTGATTAATTTAATTTCTTTGAGTTTAGAAGAATACATTCCCAAGTATATGCTGGTTTTATTAGTTGTTTTATGCATGGAATCACTGTCCCAGTTCGTGTGTTGGAATATATTCCCAAACCAAAGAGTAAGTACAAACTTTTTTTAAAAATCATAGTTTTTTTTTGTTGGGAAAGATTATATTCTTTTATTAAGAAATGAGTTTTTGGTTTGAAGCTTTTATTCATCTTTATGCTAGACAATGTTTTAAGAACATGAGTCAAAAAGGAAAAAAGAAAAAAGAACATGAGTCATATCTTTCTTTACTATGATCTTTCTTTAATCTCGTTTAAAGTTATATATAAGTTTTATGATCCATATGGTTATATAAATGTAGTATGATTCGAAGTGTGTTTATTTAAAATGTAAACAACAAAACCGTTCATAAATAAAAAAATCTCCATAGCCGTTACATAAAGGAAAAAAAAAAGATAATGCATCCAAGTCCAACAAATAGTATCATTTCCCTAACATTTTATTTTAATTACATATATTAAGACGATGTAAATTACTAATGATTCGGAAAATTAATCATCATTGCAGCTAATCATCTTTAAGCTACTAATCACTAGCCAGTGTCTTCAAAAAGAGCGGTGGCCATAACATTTCGTGGGCAATATAGCAGAAACTTTATAACACGTTAAATAAATATTTTGTGTATATGGAATACTATATTTTCTCTAAATATTTTAACATTTACTATCGTTCTGCTCTGTGGGTGTGGCCTCCTGAACAGAGCCACTACCTCGGCAAATGAAGTATCCAGTAGCTTAAAACCTCGTGTCTACTATCCTTTTAGACTATATGCCACCACATTTACGTTAACTATATCTTTTATTTTTCTATTTTTATGATTGATGAGAACAAGAGAGGTGGATGACCAGAGTCGAACAGTGCATATATTCTCTCACCATGATCCTTGTATCGCGCTGCCTTATCTACCATTTGTAAATCTCACTTGTTCTTTTGTTTTTACTCTTTCTTATTTACATAGTTATGGAGACTCCTAATTCAATATTCCATATGCATTTGATTCCCTCCAATTCTATCTTATCTGCTACTGCTATCATCGCCTCAAACGTTATATGGTTTTGTTTGTATCGTTGGTGGGTGGCATGAGCTATGGATAATACGTTTTTTTTGTTTGATAACGGATCGCCAAAAATATATGCCATCAATCAAATCAGCTCGTTTCGTTGTTCTTTTCTTAAACGACATTTTCATGATAAGTCGTTCATCTGCTAAGTCTATTGGACATCTTTTAGTAAGAGTTTTTAATTGTTTTAAGAAACTGTTTTTTATTTTTTAATTAAGAAAATTTAAAAATCGTTTTTTTTAGTCAAAAAAATTTAAAAAAAAACAAATTAAATTAAGAATCTCATCCTAAAAAATCAGAGATAAATATGCCATAAGAGTTGGAACCAGCTTAAAGTGAATCAAAAAGAAAGAAAAAGAGATTTTTTTAGTCAACCAAAGATGATATTTTTAGAAGAACTAATTTTTTTTTTGTAGATGGAAAAATGTAAAAGAAAAATAAAGAGAAACGAAAAGAAGGTGAAAAATGGTCCCTTTGATCTTTATCGATAAAAATTCACTTTAACCGGTGAAAAGAAGTTTTAGTACGAGTCTTTTGCTTTTATATGAAATATAGATTCTAAACAGAGTGAAAACGCATGAAACGAAAAATAGTGAAAGACGCAAAAAACAAATTATTAGATAACGCGAAAATGACTTGTTGATTTTTCTGGTCATTTTGTGCCTTTATAATTTAAATTTTAACATCGACAAAAAAGGCAACAAATGACATCGACACAAAAAAAATAAAAGAAACAAAATTCTAGCAGTTTTTTTTTTTTGGAAATTTGAGAGTTGATAATTTGGTAAGGCTTGAGCCTCATTGTAATGGACTGGAAGTGAGCAAGTTGAGCTACATATATGGACTACACCTGATTATCCATCGAGTTGGCAAAAAAAAAGCGGTGGGATAACAATCATGCTAGCCACGACGATCGTCGAAAAATTAATTGGAGGAGACATGAAATTACAAAACAACAGTTACTCTTTCTGGTTGGCTCTCACATGGACATTTGAACTAGTTGGACCCCTCTACGACTACAACTTGAAGTGAGTGAGTGAGCCCCAAGTGGATTTAATTCAAGAAAAAAGTAGTTTCTCATTCTGTACAGAGAAACAAAGAAATAGAAGCTGCAAATCATATTGGGAGGAGTTGTTGTTATGGTGATCTGTGATGTGTCTTACAACGTAGCGCATAGACTATCAAATTCCATGAAGAGAGCAAGGCTCAAGCGCTTCTCAAAGAGAGTCAAGAGAATGGTTCTTTAACCGGATAAGAGTTGAGGAAAACACTTGGCATATAGTGACGTGAATCAAGTCTCATGGTTTCGGGATAGTGAAACTGTCAATATTTCCTGGCTACATTACTGAGGTTGCTTGCATGGTCCGATGTGGACCGAGATCCCTGTAGCTATACTGACATGCTTATTGGGACTCACTAAAGGTACTTGACAAGCGTCCTGGTGATTCTGGCTCCAAAATCGGTTCCACTGAAACACTCAGAGACGGCAGGTATCATCACTGTGCTGGTCTTTGGTTATTGGTTTGGCATCCGGCTGTCATTTGATTCTACCAAAGCTTGTTATGGGTATTTGTATTCTTTGAGCTTGCACAAACTCAGCTTAATTAATTTGTGAATCGGTTGCTTTTACTTGAGTAATACTTTTATTATACCTTTTTACACCAAGAACACACTAAAGCTGAAAGCAGAAGAAGATAGAGTTAGGTCACTTGACGGGTTAATTACCACAAACTTGGGTCATTTGATATGTAAGTTAGCCAATTTAAGGAACAAAAATTCTCCAGGTGGAGAATTTTGGAATAGTGTAACCACTTCTACTAACCGAATCAGCAAAAAGAGTAGTTTATTTCCAAGCGCAACGAAATCATCAAACTGACGATGACAATGGTATAAATAAACAGAACAAAGGAGCCCTTTGACGGAAGCTAAGAGTGTGTGTTTCTTTTGCTACTTTGATATCTTAGACCCGGAAAAACTGCAGAGCAGCGATGTAAAAAAAGAACAAGCTTTTTGGAATCTAACATCCCCACCTGGAGACAAAACTTGCAGGCCATGTTATAGTGTAGTCGCAAATCCTGCACATAACAAATGCATTAGTCAGCGTGAAAATTGACCAACACAAATATTCATTCCAGATGAGATTCCACTCTTTTGGAAAGACATATGGGTCCATGAGAATGCCAATCTTCATGTCAAGCTTATCATTCATGGAATCATATCAACCAATTGAGACTACATGAGAATGCAGTGGATATCAATTCAAATTAAGTTTTATTAATTTGTGAATCAATTCCTCGTTGAACATCATCAATGAGACGAAACTTAAGAGCTGTCAAAATCAAGTAAGCGAATCAATACCTTCTGAAAGGCAACCCCAGCTTTGATTGCTGAGAGAGAGCAACGAAGTGAGCAAGGCTGAAGCAGTCACACTATGTAAAGGTATAAGCGATACTCCTGCACTCAGTTCCACTGGGATCCTGTAACGCAAAACCCTAATTCATCATTTCATAAACCCTAATTCCTCATTTGTAACAACAACAACGACGGATGTATCGCTAACCTGGAGGATGTGAGTCTGCGAAGTGAGGCGCGAGATGATGATCCATTGGCGAAAGTGAATCCGGTCGATTTTCCGAGTTTCGGAGCAGAAGATGAAGCTGATGAACGACGGAAGAGTATTCTCCCCGTGGATGAAAGGGCTCTTCTCACGCCGTTGGCCGCCATGTTGACTCTTCTTCTTCTTCTCACACTCGGCGACGTTTTGTGATTTTACCAAGGTTGGGGTTTAAGTTCGGGTCGGGTCGGGTCGGATCTCAGATTGGTTGGATCTATCGCAGGCCTGATTAGGCCCATACTGTACACGAACGTGAGTGGTCATGAATATTGAGAACCAGGCCGCTTTCTACTTAGAACTGGCTTTAGAAACAAACCGGTTAGCATCTGGTATAACCGGCAATCGATAACCGGTTAGCCATCTGCACCTTCTTCTCTTATTGTCATTCTAGATTGGCCTATTTATTTCGAGAATTGGTACAAAAGAACATTTAAATAGTAGAAGAGGTTGACAGATATACGCAGTAACATTCAATCATCAATCCATGTTTATTAAAGTACAACGAAAGCAATAACTATACAAGACATGTACTTGCACAATCAGACCATTCACATACCCAATAACAAAATAGGTTCATATAATAATTTATTTGTAATCTTCTCTTGCATCTAGATATTATCCCTCCAACACACATCAGGAAGAATCATCTCCACGCAATGCAGATGCATCATTACACCTGCATAAGATGGAATATAGAAGATCAGAAGATAAGCGTCTGCATGAGAAAAAAGAAAAGAAAAGAAACCAACTTTTGTTAGATTCTGTGTGTTTCAAAACGTATGTTAACCTTGCTAGAGATGTTGTTGGACAACCATTCCAGACCTTCGTACAGTCCTTCCCCTGAAGTGGCGCATGTGCTCTGAATGTACCTGTAGATTGCAAACAGAAACAAAAATTAAGAACAAATGAAAGGTTCTGATGTTCAAAGTCTTGTTGAGATGTTTATCTACCATTTACGCTGACGCATGGAGTGGAGGCCAAGCTTATCTGTGATTTCAGCCGCATTCATCGCGTTTGGAAGATCTTGCTTGTTCGCAAACACAAGCAACACAGCATCACGCAGCTCGTCCTACAAAAAGAAAAAGAAACAGAACTAGAGTTGGTACGACTTTGTGAATGGAAATCTTAAAGAAATCGATATGAACCTCATTGAGCATCTTGTGCAGTTCATCTCTAGCCTCAACAACTCTGTCTCTGTCGTTGCTGTCCACTACAAAGATCAGACCCTGAGTGTTCTGGAAGTAGTACTTCCACAAGGGACGGAGCTGAAAAACATACAAAAATATTAGGCCATGATTAACCTCTCGGTCTCTTAAGATAGAGTTTTTAACTAATAATTTTACTTTTTTTTTATACTTTTCGGCTAAAAGACGTCTTTCTCTCTTATTTAAGAGACGGTTCTTAAGTTTTCTTAGTTAAAAGCTAAGAAACGTAGCTAAGAATACCACCCTAAAAATCATTGGTTAATCATGTCCTTACGTTCTATAGCAAACACAATAATCAGTTTAAGAATCATCAGAAGTGGATATCATACCTTGTCTTGACCCCCGACATCCCACACTGTGAAACTGATGTTCTTGTACTCCACAGTTTCCACATTAAAACCTGTAAGAAGATGGATACTTATTGGTTGATGATCCCATATATACTCATATACAAATTAAAAAAAAAAAAAAACTAGCTTACCAATAGTGGGGATGGTGGTGACAATCTCTCCGAGCTTGAGCTTGTAAAGAATAGTGGTCTTACCAGCAGCATCAAGACCAACCATCAGTAGTCGCATCTCCTTCTTTGCAAAGAGACTGCTAAATAGCTTGGCAAAACCTAACCCCATCTTGCTCTACTGCATCACCAGGACGAAGTTGTAAGAGTATTAAAACCTTTATAAGAGAGAAGAGAAAAGCTTAAGGGTAACGTTCAATGCGCGACGATGGAAATGTTAGTGAGGAGATGACTTTTATAAGAGAAATATAAAATCTGATTTACTAAAAAAAATACCCCTTTGAATCTTCAATGACCGAGTGCAGGTGTTTGACTTCGTCATGAGCTCATGCAGTCGATCCAATCATTTATTGACACGTTAGCAATAGCTTCTTCCTTATGTGCTACGAAACGAAACTTTCTTCATTGATGCTGTCCGACCAATAGGAAGTTACCATGTCATTATTACCAGTGTATTTTGGGGTAGTTTTATGTATCAGTGCGATTCTTTTTTATTTATTTCTATTTTCTCGAAGTTTTTTGGTGATCATAGATTCCATAGATAGGAGTAAGCAATCTGATACGGTTTGGTAGAGTCTAAATTTTGATTGGATTGAGTAAAATATTAAGATAGTACATGAATTTTATAATGATTGAACTAATATAACATGATTACAGCTAGTAATAATATAAAATTGTAGCTAAGTAAGAAAATTTCAATAAATTTCGGTTTATTTACTTACACTTGATTTGGTTATACTAAATTTTGTTTTAATAAGGTTTCAAAAGTTCTATTAAAAATATAAAGCCAATCAATTTATAATATAAAATTAATTTCGATACTACTTTTTTGAATCGGATTTGGTTTGATATTTCGGGTTCAATTCTTTTGTCCAACTCTACCTAATATATACAAAATATTTTGGATATTTTGGGTACTTGAGACGACCACATATCCAAGAATATTTTCAATATGTATTTTTTCTTAGACTTTGACCCGAATCGAACTTGTATTGGTATCAATTTGTTTTTTTTTATTTTGGTAAAATGCCAATGCCTAATAAAAAAGATAAATTCTGTATGATGACTTTATAAAAAGTTTTTATCATAAATATAGGTGTCGAGGGTCAAAATAACTAATATTTTATTAAAAAGATAAATAGAGTCTTATACACTTAAGATTTAATCTAGGCTTTGAATTTAGGTTTGAAATGTGGAGTTTTGTGGGTGAAATTTAATATTCTAAAAAATAAAAAGTAATTAAAACTGAAAAAATATATATTTTAAATAGTTTCGAAAAGAATTTTCATATTTTAAAAAAGAACATTGAAAAAGAAATTCGAAAAAAATAATTTTAAAATAAGTTTGAAAAAATATAAAATTTTGAAGTAAAAAGTATATAATTCGAAAATTACATTTATTTTTTGTTATGCACTTTAAATTATTTATATATATAAAATGATGGGAAAATAGTTTTTTTTTTGTTTTTTAATGAAAAATATTTTGGTCGTTTTTTGTGATATCTTTTGGTGAAAAAACATATTTTAAAATCATTTGATAGAATGGCCCAAAAAGCAAAAAGTGAACTACTTAGCAAAAGTGAAAAGTGAAATCTTAGTGGGGCTTATTGAACCAAGAATTTGAGAGAATTCAAGATTTAAGTAAATCCAAAAAAATTCGAGATTTGAGGAAATCCTAAAAAGATTTGTTATAAAATTTATAGTGGTTTTGAAAAAAAATCAGAGTTTTTGATTTTTTTTTAATTCTAAATATTTTTTGAAATGATATTTTTATTTTTTGTTTATTATAATTTGATATTATTTTATGAAAATATAAAATTTATAAGTTTAATAAAAATTATTTAAATAATTTTTATTTTTATTTATTTTAAAACTGTTTTTTTTTCTTTTTAAAAATGTGAGAGAAATTTTTTTATTTTTTAAAAAAGTTTCAAATACCATCATAGGAGGTAGTATTTCAATATGTTATTTTTTACTATAAAATGTCATCCAAATCCTACAAAATCTCATTTGATAGATTTAGTTGACAAAATCCATATTTTCAATAAGTTGGAATTTAGGAGAACTTACACGAATGGCTAATCCAATAAATTTAGATTTCATATAGAATTTATAGCGATTTGAAAAAAAAATCATCTCCAATCCTTGATCTAATAAGACCCTCTTAATCATTTACACGTTAGGCCACTTGAGTAGATTAATGCGTGTTATAAATATGCTGAGTAGAGTATCATGGAAATGGGCATTAGGCCCATTTGTATTAGACCTGCTTATTGCTAAAGAGGGGAGCTCAAGAAAAAGCACCACATTTTGCCTCTTCCCTCTTATTCGATCACCCATCTCTCACTCTCACTCTCACTCTCGTTTGCTTCTCTCTGGATCATAGCAATTTCCAACGAGGAGATCCTCAACAAGGTAATACTTACTGTTTATCCTCTCTCCATTTCCAGTTTCTTTGAACTCTGTGTGGTTATTGATGTTGATTTTGAGCCTTGAATGTAGATGCTAAGCTCGATCTCTATCAGAGATGCTGACGATCATGATTCTTCGTGTTCTGCGAAGGTTAGTTTTGTTTATCTTGGAATCTAGGATAGATCGTCATGCTGATTTGATCCCTAAACTGTGTGTAGATGCTAAGCCGTCAAGGTGATGGTGATGAATCTTCATCTTCTAAGGTTACTAGATGTTTGCTCACAATTTTGTGGGTAATTATATTATATCAAGAATTATATATATATATTGTTTACATTGTAATATTTTTGTATAATAATTATAAATTTTAATTTTAAATTTCAAATAGTTGGATAATTAGAAATTTTAGTATATATTTTTAGATGATCAGTGAGGTTTAAAATAGTTCAACAAGATAAATCTTAGTCATTAAAAATCTTTCTCTTACAATTTTTTTTTAAATAATTCAAATAATTGATTGTAAAATAAAATTATATTTTATTTTAACGTGAAAAGCGGGAAATACCCTAGCTTTCAAAAAAATAAAAAAAGAGTGATTTTTTGTATAGCTCCAATATGACCAATGTGATTATTGGCTTTTATCATTAAGATATATTATATGCGGTTTTGTGTGGGATTTAAATACCTTAAAAATTCTAATTATACCTTACCTACAAATATAGTTTTTGTATATAAGAATACATAACCATCAAATTTATTTCTATAAAACAAATAAAACTAATTAGTTCACATTGTAGTAACACAAAAATACATATATCTCGACAAACAAATAAAAATCAAATCATAAGAATATAAAAGAACCAAAAACACAATAATTATATTTTATTATTTTTTCTCGTGTTTTTATTTAAGTCTCCTTATTTTTTTCTATTAAAAATAAGCATTTTAATTATATTATAATCAAAGCTATATAAGTTTTATTGTGTTTGATTAATATAATTTTAAATGAATTACCATATAACAATTTTAAATGAATTATCATATAATAAATGACTTAACATATAATAATTTCAATTCATCTGTTTATATTAATAGATGAATTGAATAAACCTTTTCTTAATTAATATAATTTTAAATGATTTAGCATATAATTTTATATTTTAAAGTATAAATTATTTTAATCATTTCTAAAAGTGATATATCACACTGTCATTGGAAAATGACTGGAAGTTTTTAAAATTATATATTTAACTGTTTCGCATTTATTTGACATTTTAGAATATATATATATAGCAAATGAGTTAGTTTAATTAATATTATTAGGTCTAGATTAATTAGTTTTCTAAAATCTATGATTTATTGTATTTAGTACTAATATAAATATATTAAAAACATTTTTATAATTGTTTATGTAGTATCATATGTATTTATATGTAAATGTTATAATGTAATCTATGATATTTAATTTATTTCTATAAATAAATTATGTGAATCATCTATATTTAAGATGTTTAATTGTTTGTTTGGAAACATAGATTATATTAGGTAATTGTAAGATTAGTTTTCTTTTAGAAACTTTAATTAAATAAATAAAAAAATAAAAAATCATCAACCAATCAAATTATAACAACTAATTGAAGCGCTCTCCTATGAGTGACACGTCAACAGAAATGATTTCTCAATTAATATACAGAAGGATTTAAGATGTTTAATTGTTTGTTTGGAAACATAGATTAAATTAGGTAATTCTAGGATTAGTTTCCTTTTAGAAACTTTAATTAAATAAATAAAAAATAAAAAACCATCAACCAATCAAATTATAACAATTAATTGGATAGTTCTCCTATGAGCGACACGTCAGCAGAAATCACTTAAGTGACTTCTCAATTAATGTATGGAAAAATTTTGGTTTGTTTTGTAGATATGTTGTCTAGGCTAGATGGTCGTTCTGATTTGTCACTAATCTGTGTAGATTACAAGTTTTAATGATAATGGAGATACTTCTGAATCATCGTCTTTCAAGGTTTGTCACTTTTGAAAGCTTCATCTAGGCAAGATCGTGAATCTGATTTTGAGTTGTAATATCTATAGATGCCAATTTTGACTGAACATGAAGATGTTTCTGCACTTTTGTCTTTGAAGAAGCTTAATCTCCTTATAAACTTTGTTATCTAAGCTAGATTTTGGAATGATGATTTTAGCAAAACTGTAGTGGCCAAATCGCAAGGGGCTTGACTCTTCATCTCCGAAGTTAAGATTCATATTGTGGCAGGAGGGTTCATCAACATTTGACTCAAAGACTGGATCAAGGTCGAGCTCATGGAAAACATTTGATTTTTTATATTACATATATGAAGTTATCGGATTTGTATTCATCTGTTTTTATTAAAGGTATTTGTTAACAAAGTATTGTTACTAGAAGTATTCGGAGATGGCGGACTTCGGCGACTTCTTTACGTGGGGAAGATTTTGATTTCTGAGAATATATTTCAACATGTTTAGTACAATATGCTGGTTTAATTATCATTTTAGACCACAAGTTTAGGGAATTGTCATATTAAACCACGGTTCTTTGTTCATAATTTGTACATTTATGCAGTTAAACCATTGGTTTGTCACGATTCTTGCTTTCGGTGCTAGATTCCTATTTGGTGTTGAATAATATGGAGAAGTCATAATGCCAATAAATCATACATTGAAAATTTGGAATAATGACGTTTCCCCATATTTTTTTTAGAAAGTTCAAACAGTGTTTTTGTTTATTAATTTTTTTTCTTTTAAAAGTTAATACTTCTATTTTCATATATTTTAGCATGATATTAAAAAAACTCAAACCATCTTTGAGCATGGGATGAAATACTTCATTTTCATATATATTATAAAATATACTGGAATTCATATAACAAAAATGTGTCGAATTTTTTTTATAATAAATATAATAACATCAAATTATGATTTAGGGTTGAGACTAAGGGTTTAGTGTTTAAAGATTAAGACTTGGGTTTGGAGTTTAGAGTTTAATGTTTGGAGTTTAGAGTTTGAAATAGTAAAAACAAAAGGAGATAGTTTTCAATTTTACTCCAAGATAGCAGCAGTACCAGGAGCGTCTAACTCAACTAGAATAGGTTCTTTCAGGATCTTTTCTCATTTGGGCCATAGACTCAACAAATTGCTCCAATGAGCCAGGTTTCCCGAGACTCTCTAGAGACGCACAACATGAGGATTCTGAGACAAAGCAATGTTAATTAAGAAGCAATAAAAACTACAAAAATTCTAGATATCAATCAATAGCTTAATATGGAGAATATACAAGTAGATATCTGAAAGTAAGATTGATGATTAAATCCTTTATACTGCAGGTGCTGCAATGCAAGAAAGGTTGTACATGTTTCTTCTGAGGCTAAGATAACTTCTTCATACCCTTTTGTAGATTTGTTTGCTAATTACTTTGCTGTAGTTTTGGTGTATTATTTTTGTTAATTAGGTATTACCCTTGCATGTGTTACAAAAAAAAAAGGTACTACCCTTGCATAGAAGCTTTGGTAAGAGATTTAACTATATATATGCCTTCTTAGTTCTTTTTTTTTAACATCAAGAACACATTGGATGAAGTTTTTGGTGGACATATAGAGATGACAAGGGTTTTTGATATCTTCCAGCTATGAAGACAAGCTTCGATGTGAATATTTGAAGACCAGGCCGAATCTAAAGAGACAAAGACAATCTTAGGTATGAATATTCTAGGTACGAAGACAAGCTTGGGTCAGTTGGCTTCGGTGGTGCTTTCAACATGGTTCCACTTCTTGCGGTAAGAAACAATCAGACTGGGATCAGTAATCTTACATGATCAATAATTTATTTCTATACCTAAATATACCGTTGTACTTCATGCAAAAGATTATGCCTCTGCTCATATGTTGTCATTGATGATACAGATACAACCTTTTCATCTGGTTTAAGATAATCAAATACCCATTTCTTGTACCACAAAGTTTCTCTTACCAACCCAGACCCTATCAACGAACGCTAATACAAAACATACCGTACCATACAACAATAATCGACCAGATGACAAACCAAAACACCCAGTTAATACAAATCTCACAACTCAAATGATTATCTTCCGTGAGAAACAAGACAAATCCATCTCACCTTACTGGAATTTTGTAGGAACAAAGAAGGCATTTAGTTTTGTAAACCATTGTGGAACAAAGCAAGTACAATATCCATTTCACACTTCTTCAGACAAACTCCAATCTCGACGCCACCTGATTCGTCACGTCTCTCTCCCATAGAGATTTTATCTCCTTGGATAGAGATAATATCATTCTTAACCGGTCTTCCCCACCCAAAATCCGACTCGTACACTCCCGACCGGGTCGATCCAGCTACCGACCCAAACTGTGAGATCTCCCCCTTGGAACTGAATATAGCCATAACCTCGTCCACAATCGTTTCTATCTTTCGTGAACTCAAACCTTTCACCAGTTCGCTGAGAATCTCCACCGCCGTGACTAACCCTCTCTCCTCCGAAAACTCCGACGCCTTGCCTTTGTAGCTACCCACCGGAAACACGCAGTTTCCGAAGTAGGTCGCCGGAAGCGGCGGAGCCAACCGCTCTCTGAAGTCTCCCATAAAAGAGAAAGTCACATATCTCTCCATGTTCCCTCCTCGCGCCTTCACAAGGCAAGTCCACACGTAGGCGTAAGCGATGACAAAAGTAGACAAATGGAGATCTGGAGTCATAGACACTCTCTTGACTCTCTCCCGGAGTCTCTCCACGTCGTCGCGAGACAGCACGAGCGTGGATAAAACGACGTCGTTGTCTAGTTCCTTGGCGGGAATCGGACACAGGGTTCTTCCTTTCATAAATGTAACAACCTCGACCATCTTCTTATCGAGTTCGGTTTGACCGTTGAGGAACGACCGGTCAAGAGATGGAGTTAGATTCTCGGGAAGAGCGTTGACTTTGTTTTCTTCCACGTGTTGTTTGCACAAGTGGGCTGATGGAGTTACAGTAGCTGGACCAGAGAGAAGAATATCAAACCGTACGAGAATGCCAAACCGGAGATACATTGAGTAATTCTTTTTTAACTTTGTTTTATCGAGTCTTTGATTTTCTTGCTGAGTCAATAAGAAGAAAGTGTTTTCCTGTTGTTTAGGAACTCACTTCTTCCACTTTCCCATTTCACGTATTTGCAGGAGCAAAGTCTCCAACTTGTTTATTCCTTTATATATTAATGAAAAGCCAAAAAGAGGCAATATCAATTGCCCAAAAAAGTATCGTTTTCTTCTCTGCTCTTAACTTGTTCAGTTACTTGGTTCTCAAGCTTTGATCAAAAGTCATCGCTATCAATTGGTATCAGAGCATTGCTCGATCCAAAATTTTTTTTTTTTCATGGGTTCCACTAAGGAACGTCTTGAAGATTTGGAATCGGGACTCGGTCTTGTACAAGATGAGCTACAGAATTTGACAACTCGAATGGACGAGAACTTCCAAGGCGTAGAAACAATGTACAAGTCATTGGAAACAAGTTTAAACCACACACTTGAGACCTCCATGGCTCGTATGATGGAACTAGTCGCTCAAATCCGCAAAGGTGAATCAAGCACCTCTTCAGCCAACCACATGAACACAACACCACCACCACCAGAGCCTGTACCCATTCCACTACCAATTCCGCAACCAGCAGCCATTCCACCACATTATCCTTATCAACCACAAATTCATCCACCACCACCACACCAACCACAAAATCCACCACCACCACCACCGCCGCCGCCACCACCACCACACCTGCAAAATTTCCCACCAAATCCACAGCCTCACCGACATATCAAACTTGACTTTCCACGCTTTCACGGAGGGGACCCGACTGAATGGTTAAGTAAAGCCAAACAGTACTTTGCATACCAAGGAATCCAAAGAGCAAATCAAGTTAGCTTTGCCTCGTATCACCTTACTCAGGAGGCAAATGAATGGTGGTTAGCCACTGCGAAGGCCCTCGGTCTGGATCCAAATGCCACAGCTTGGGAGACATTCGAAGAGGAGCTGTGGGTTCGTTTTGGCCCTACTGAAGGCGAAAATTTTCATGAGGCTTTGGCTAAAATTCGCCAAACAGGAACGTTACGGGACTATCAAAAGGAATTCGAACGCTTGATGAACAAGGTTGATAACTGGTCCGAAGAAGCACTTGTGGGAACTTATCTCGGAGGCCTGAAGGACGCCATCGCTGACAACGTTCGAATGTTCTCACCAAAGACATTACGAGCAGTAATTAATCTAGCGCGGCTCCGCGATGAACAACTACAGAAACAGAGAAGATCATATACTCCACGTCCATACTCCCAACAACCTCCGACGCAGAACACCAATACCAACACACTTGTGCCAAAAAGGTTGAGTTGGGACGAAATGAGGCGCAAACGCAGTCTCGGTCTCTGCTTCAGCTGCGATGAAAAATATACTCCTGGTCACAAGTGTAAGACATCGCAACTATTACTGATGTTGGGAGAAGATGACACTGAGGAAGAGGAAGATATTTTCCATGATACCGATGAACCAGAGATCACACTGCAGTCACTTACCGGGTGGGACTCACCTAAGACGATGCGTGTAGGAGTGACTATCAATCGTCAACAGCTGGTGGCGTTGATCGATAGTGGCGCAACACATAATTTCATCAGTGACAGAGCTGCAAATCGGTTAAATCTGAAATTATCCTTGACAAAACCCTTTCATGTTCGTGTCGCAGATGGACATCCTCTCCAGTGTCGTGGTTCTTACCGTCACACTAAGATGCTTATCAGTGGCGTTGAGTTTGACGTCGACTTCTACGCCTTACCCTTGCAGGGACTCGACGTCGTGTTAGGGGTACAATGGCTAGAGGAACTAGGGCCAACTCTTTGCAATTGGAAAGCCCACACGATAGAGTTCACATGGGCTGAACAAAGGGTGCAGATACATGGGCTGACAACCCATAAGATTTCTAGAGCCCAACCAGAGGAAATAACAAGAGAGGCTAAGATGGGCCAAGCATGCTTTGCCTTAACGATCCACGAAGAAAAACAGGTTGGGCCAGCAGTAGAAGATGAGATGCGACAGCTTCTTCTTCACTTTGACGACGTTTTCCAGATACCATCCCAGCTTCCACCGACACGGGAAATTGAGCATCATATCACACTTAAAGAAGGTTCAAATCCTGTAAACGTTCGCCCTTACCGTTATGCACACTTTCAGAAAGAAGAAATCGAGAGACAAGTGAATGAGATGCTCCACTCTGGTTTGATTCGACCAAGCTCAAGCCCCTTCTCTTCCCCGGTGTTACTGGTCAAAAAAAAGGATGGGTCATGGAGATTTTGCACAGATTACCGTGCTTTGAATTCGGCCACAGTGAAGGATCGCTTTCCAATACCCACGGTTGAAGATATGTTGGACGAACTACATGGAGCAATGTTGTTTACTAAGCTCGATCTCACCGCAGGGTACCACCAGGTGCGTGTGCACCCACCAGATATTCATAAAACCGCCTTTCGTACTCATAATGGGCATTATGAATATCTCGTAATGCCGTTTGGTCTCTGTAATGCACCGTCTACCTTCCAATCCTTGATGAACTCTGTTTTTCGAGAATATCTTCGCAAGTATGTTCTCGTGTTCTTCGACGATATACTCGTCTACAGTCGTTCCTGGAAAGAACATCTACAACATGTTCAAGTTGTTCTGGGAATTTTGAGGAAACACAAGCTGTTTGTGAAGATAAAAAAATGTGAATTTGGAAAAAAGGAGCTGGAATATCTCGGTCACATCATCTCAGGAGAAGGCGTCAAGGTGGACCAGGCAAAGATTCAAGCTATGACCGCTTGGCCGGCACCAACAACAATCACTGAATTGCGTGGCTTCTTGGGTCTCACGGGGTACTATCGCAAGTTTGTGAAAGATTACGGTCTCATCGCCAAGCCCTTGACCAATCTGTTGAAGAAAGGCAGGTTTGAGTGGGGAAAAGAAGCGGAGACAGCCTTCCTACACCTTAAGAAAGCCATGACCACGACACCTACACTTGCTCTTCCAGATTTCAACACACCATTTGTTATCCAAACCGACGCATCCGGTGAGGGAATTGGGGCTATTCTCTCTCAAAATGGTAAACCTATTGCATTCATGAGTCGATCTCTTGGAGTGGCAAAACAAAATTGGTCAACATATGCTAGAGAAATGTTGGCCATTGTGATTGCTATACGTACATGGCGAACATATATTCTTGGCAGAAGATTCACAATTCAAACAGATCAACGAAGCTTGCGTTTTCTGCTTGAACAACGTATTCTCACGCCTGAACAACAAAAATGGATGGGTAAGCTGGTCGGTTATGATTACGAGATTACATACAAGCCGGGTTCAGCTAATACGGCTGCCGATGCCCTGTCTCGCCGTCCTGATAGCCCATGCCTTAACGCTGTAAGTAGTCAACAAACTGAACTCTGGGCAGAGTTGCGCAAGTTACAGACGTTAGACCCATACTTGGTCAAAATAGGAAAGCTCGCAGATTCTTCTCCTGGACAGCCATATGCAAGACGTAATGGCTTACTTTGCTTCAACAATCGTGTGGTTATCCCTGCAGAATCAATGCTTATCACACCCTTGTTGCGAGACTTTCATGATACACCAACCGGGGGGCATTCTGGAATTTTGCGAACCTTTAAGAGACTCGCACAACAGTTTTACTGGCCGGGGATGCATCAGACAGTGCGTAATTACATTGCTGCATGTGATACATGCCAACGGGTTAAGTCGGAAAGTCTTTCTCCAGCAGGTTTGCTTCAGCCTCTACCAATTCCTCATCAAGTTTGGGAAGATGTTTCTATGGATTTCATCGACGGTCTGCCCCGTTCAGACAATCACACGTCCCTCATGGTGGTTGTCGATCGTCTTACAAAATCAGTCCATTTGGTACCTCTCTGTTACCCATATACAGCCAAAGCTGTTGCAGCAAAATTCATGGAGTTCATTGTCAAGCTACACGGCATCCCTAAATCCATTGTGAGTGATCGCGATCCAGTGTTTACAAGTGTGTTTTGGCAGGAATTATGGCGCTTGTCTGGTACTAAGTTACGGATGTCTTCTGCTTACCACCCTCAGACGGATGGTCAATCTGAGGTGGTTAACCGCTGCATTGAACAGTTTTTACGATGCTTTGTTCACAACAGGCCTACTCAATGGAGTTTCATGATCCCGTGGGCTGAATATTGGTACAACACCACACATCACTCATCCATCGGCATGACACCTTTCAGAGCATTGTATGGGCGTGAGCCACCAACACTTGCAGGCTATGAAGCTGGACAAACACCTGTGCTGGAGCTTGATGAACAACTGAGAGAAAGGGATGAAGTTTTGAAGGAGTTAAAAATTCACTTGGAATCTGCAAATAACAAGATGAAGCAACTCGCCGATGGTAAAAGACGTGATCTCTGTTTTGAAGTGGGTGATTGGGTTTATCTACGATTGCAACCTTATCGTCAACATACAATATTCCGCCGAACGTCACAGAAACTCTCCACAAAGTACTTTGGGCCATTTCAGATCGAAGCACGCATCGGTCCGGTGGCATACCGTCTTAAGCTCCCTGAAGGTACGAGAGTACACCCTGTTTTTCATGTTTCTCTCTTGAAGAGAAGAGTGGGTTCTGACACGCCCACTTCTGGTTCTTTACCTCCTCTGCGTGCAAATGGGTTGTTAAAGTTAAAGCCTGCACGGGTTCTGCAATTTCGAAACGTTGATGACAATGGCACCAAGAGAAAAGAAGCGCTGGTTTTCTGGGAAGGCCTACAACAGATTGATGCTACTTGGGAAGATATTGAGCAACTCAAAGAGAGTTTTCCGACTTTGAATCTTGGGGACAAGATTCATTTTGGCGGGAGGAGTAATGATGGAGTTACAGTAGCTGGACCAGAGAGAAGAATATCAAACCGTACGAGAATGCCAAACCGGAGATACATTGAGTAATTCTTTTTTAACTTTGTTTTATCGAGTCTTTGATTTTCTTGCTGAGTCAATAAGAAGAAAGTGTTTTCCTGTTGTTTAGGAACTCACTTCTTCCACTTTCCCATTTCACGTATTTGCAGGAGCAAAGTCTCCAACTTGTTTATTCCTTTATATATTAATGAAAAGCCAAAAAGAGGCAATATCAATTGCCCAAAAAAGTATCGTTTTCTTCTCTGCTCTTAACTTGTTCAGTTACTTGGTTCTCAAGCTTTGATCAAAAGTCATCGCTATCATGGGCCCAAGCTTTGACGAACATCGTCCCGGTTTTTCCGTCTAAAACGGAGTGGTGTGCTGCGACGCCGATGGAGAATCCTTGGTTTGGGAACAATGTGATCTGCAGAGAGTAAACTGATGCTGAGTCGTCGGAAAATGTTAACTCGGGGACCAAGGTGTGTAACTCGGTGACTGGACGTTGACTATAGCTCGAAAGGAAGGAAAAATCAGCGTCACTCTCGGCGACGGTCAACGAAACGGCGTCGTTTGGAGAGACGACGATGCTCGGTTTTGGGTCGTTTGGGTTCCAGGTAATGCGGCCGGAGAGAGGGAGGTAAGTGCTGAGGACGATCGAAAGGGAGAGCTTGAGCTTGGGGAGGATGAAGGAGTGGAAATGTTCACGAGTTGACTCGGTGAGTTTGTAGAATAAGACACGGTTGATTGAGTTGAATCGTAGCCATGGTAGATCGAAGAAAGTCAACGGGATTGTGAGCGAGTTGGCCGAGTCAGCGGCGGGGATGACTCGGGAAACCTCAACCACGACTGTTGTCATTGGTTTGGTGGTGAGGAAGAAGGTATGAAAATCTATTGAAACTGCTTGAAAGAAATAGTAAACACGAGATTTGTTGTTAAGTCTTCTTTGAAAAAAAATAACACGAATGACAAAGGTTTTTGTGTATACAGACATCCGCAATGACACTTTTGTATGAGTTTCGTTCTAAAAAACTCTACAAATATAATATTATTATTTTTATTAAGAATTAGTTAAAAAAACTCCCACGCCAGATGCGGATGGTCTTATTATACCTTCATTTAACATGTAAAACGGGATAAAATCTATTATAATATAATTATGTTTGATTAATAAATTTTCATTAAAAAACTCCCACGCCAGATGCGGATGCTTTTATTATATCTTCATTTAAATTGTAACATGGGATAAAATCTTGTTGTAGGACCATGTAGAACGATTAGTATTCAACCTTATATTACATTTTGTAACCTTACTTATATCTTTTTAATTTTTTTTTCTAAAATAACATATTTTAATATTAGTTTTAATATTTATATTAATCGTTTTTACCTTTATTTTTATTTTTAAAAAGACAGAAAAAACATTATAGCTCTAAAGTTAACTAATTTAAAACTTAAAGTTTATAGTTAAATGATGAAATAGATTTTTGTGAAGTTTAAGATTCTAATTAATCTAAAAGTCTTTTAAATTTAAAAGGTAAATTATAATTTGTTTGGTTATTGATATAAATTATTTTTATTTATTTTTAAAATAAAATTAAATAAACTAATTAAAAATAAAAAAATTTATTAACCAATCAAATTAAAATAATTAATTGGATTGTTATCATATAAACAAAGAATCATCAAAAGTATAGGTGTCAAAACTAACCGCAACTCATGAGTTGATATTTTCATGAGCATGAGTTATGTTTTTTTAACTCATATATTAAATGAGTTTATTGATCAAACTTAGTTTAGTTCGTGAGTTATATGAATGAGTTTTAATAAACATGAATCAGCTCGTGAGCTTGATTTTTTGGAATTATATATATATATTAGTAAATATAAATATAAGTAATATAAAATTATGATTTAAGATATTTATCTAAAATTTTTGTAGAAAAATACGCATTTCTTATATAAACACATATTATGTTATTGTTCCCTCTGAAAATTCGTTGATTTTGAATTAAGCATTCTTTTCATATTTTAAGATTATTTTTAATATTTAATTTTTAAATTTATTTTATTATTTTAGAATATATATATATATATATATATATATATATATTAAATAGATGCTGACTCATTAAACTCTTGATCAAGATGATTTGACCTAGCTCATGGAAAAAATCGAAGCTCATCTCATGAGTAGAACGAGTTGAATCATATTGACGACGCTAATCAAAAGTCAAATAATTAATAACATTTTCCTTTGTTACTCTGGAGAAGGATTGGACAAAATCGTAAAGCTAGAACTGATGTAACGAGCAGTTGTTCAAAGCTACAATAAAGCACAGTTTTGCTCTATTTTCTGATATCACCTAACAAAATGGGGAGTTATGCGAACGATGAATCTATGATTTTGAAGAGCATGGTGGAGCCATGTTGAAATCTGTTATGTACTTAGAACTCACTGAACGTTATACACCAACAGCATTCTACAACTTCTCAAAATCATGTTACATACTATTCAATATCCGGCGTCTGCATAGTCCTGAATCCGAACCGATCTAATAATATGACAAAAGAAATGGACTATGAATGCAAGTATGATCGATCCGAACATGTTCAAAACATGCATATCTCAATGTCATAAAACCACTTATAAAATTCCGACAAAGATTCATAATCTCTTCAAACATCCAACAATAAAACCAAAACAGAAAAGATAAAATTCCGATTAACCTAGGCAGTGAGCACAACAGCACCACCAGCTTCCTTAATCTTCTTCTCAGCAGTCTTCGAGATAAGCTTCGCCTTCACAACAAAAGGCTTGTTCTCAGGCAAATGACCTTTCCCCAACACCTTAAAGAACCCGTGCTGCGTCACGTCGATCAACGGAACCTTATCCTTCGTGGCCTTCGCCTTCACGTCCTCAGGGACGAGAGACCAAAGCTTGTCGAGGTTCACGATCGGGCAATAGAACTTGTTGCGAAGCTTGTGGAAGTATCGCATACCGACTTTACCGAAGTAACCGGGATGGTACTTGTCGAAGAGGATCCTGTGGTGGTGCATACCTCCGGCGTTACCACGACCTCCTGGATGCTTGCGGTGCTTTCCGATACGACCGTGCCCGGCGCTGACGTGTCCTCGCTTCTTCCTGTTCTTCTTGAATCTCGTCGTCATTTCCACCGATTTGGAACTCCCTCGACGTTTTCTGTTGCGGCTAGGGTTTCTAGTAGAAGGAGAATAGCTTTATAAAGTGACTCACTCTCTTTAGCTTTCTTAGGGTTTGTATTGTAGCTGGGCTCTTAAGTGATATATGGGTCTAATGCAGTATAAGGCCAATAAGAAATAGCTTTTCATTTTCAGCCTTGTTCTTTAAAACAGTCGTCTTATCAATTTATGTATTTTGATTGATTTATAAGTCTATATAGTATTTAAAAATCTAAGTAAAAAATATAGATTTTCAAATTATATGAATTTTAATTAGTATTCTTTTTCTTAAATCTGACTTTTTTGTATTTTTAATTAAAAAATTCATATAAATTATTATAAAATTATTTTTTTAATAAATTCGGATGATTGAATGACATTTGTTTAACTTTTTTTGCTCAACTTTAACTTAACATTAATCTAAGGAGGTAGTATATGATTTGTAACCGTAAGGGATTCAACCACACTTACAAACAAAGTGATTTAGTATTACCTAGGGACACATAGATGGATCTTACGTTACTCAATCTTCTACTTTGTTGTAATTTTACCCGATGAAAACAAACTTTCTTCGCGACCCGAAAAGAGTTACCTCTTAAACCACACCTAAATTGACCATTCTAAGTGAAAAACATTGAGACACAAACTAACTAGATCAAATCAAAGATATACACTTAAGCTCTAGCATTGGTCACCAATGGTTAAGAGTTCAGCTCCCAAAGCAAAACATCTTCACCAAAACGGTGCAAGTCATGACATGATCATTGTTAGCGTGCTCTCAAATGCTTCACTCCATAGCAAAAAAGAAGGAATCTGGTTTGTACTGAGCAAAGGTGGGTTTGGCAGCAACCAGAGAAGATGAAGAACCCCCTCCAGTGCTGGGAAGTAGAGAAACCATCATGTATTACTTCAGAGTTTTTCATACCAGTTGACAAATCCGGCAAGATGAGACATCTGTGACATGCTTTATTTCAAGAACCAAAATTCAAGAACATTTTCCACTTCCGATTCATCACTCATCCGTTTGGGACACCGTCACACGAGAGGGTAGATCCGGACCAGAGAAAGCCCCTACTGAGCCACGCGTTGCCGCCGTGAAGAGATCGCCGGAGATCTACAAAGCATGAAAATCATATCTGGCCTCGTACTTCAACCTAAGCCGACCTCTTCCGCATCTACCGCACCCTAGACTCGCCGCTCCTCCAAATCTTTGATATGCATCTCCTTTTAACCTTGAAGGTTTCAGGTGAAGCACCAAAACAATTCATAAATCAACTTGCATATCGAATAAGATGAAAGAGGTGAGGAAAAAAGGCAAAAAATAGAAAAGGAATAGAAGGAGGTGGCTCTGGCACCGGCGAAAGCCGGACCGGAGACGACAAGCATTTTGTGGTGGTGGTGTCTTAGGTTTCGAGAGAATTTGACACTTGTTTAACTTAGAACTTATGAATCTTAAAACTAATAATACTTATAAATCATAAAACTAATAATACTTATAAATCATAAAACTAATAATACTTATTTTATCTTTTAAATTCATTAAAATATAACAACAAATAACCTCGAAGAACTCCATTCACTCATTCTCTTCATCTTTCCCTAAAGCTCTTAAGTGATATGGGCCTAATAAGGTGTGAAGCCCAATAATATTATCTCTTCACTTTCAACCTTGTCTTGAAACGACGTCGTTCGAAGACGAAGAGTTTCACCACCACATGATTGAATCTCCACGCGCCACTTCTCACTCGCCGGTTCCCTTGTGGCTGATGAACTCGGACCTCGGTCGTGGATCTCCGTGGGCCCCATCTCGGTTTTGTGGATTGTTTTGGTTGACACGAAGGCTTCCTTGCGTTACGTCTTCTTCAATTCCCAAAACGTTTCGTTTCAGTTTTGTCTACTCCCAAGTCGTGGAGCTTTCTTCGTCTCACTCCACCGATCACGAAGACGCCGGTTCATGGCTCTGCAAGTACTCGGCTGCACGAGTCGACGCCCTATCCACATCTCCCTTCACCGACGGTGTTCCATTATCTCCACAAGTGACATCAAAAAGAAGAATCTCCGATTCAAACCGAAACCGTCGTTTTCAATCCAATTCTCCTATAGAAATCACCGGTTATCTCCGGTTAATTGCTCGACGGTTAATGGAGCAGCAGTGGAAAGCTCTGAGTATTACGAAGGAGAAGGAGACTCCATTTCACTTCCCGAGAGAATCCGGCAATGTATTGGTTTTCTCCGGACGATACTACCAGGAGGAAGCTGGTGGAGATTCTCGGAGGAGGTTGATAGTAGGTTCATAGCGAAGCCGGTGACTGTGTGGCGTGCGCTAAGTCGGATGTGGGAGCTTGTGGCTGAGGATCGGTGGGTTATCTTCGCTGCGTTTTCTACTCTTATTGTAGCTGCGGTGCGTGGCTTCTTCCTTATTCATGATGTGTTCTGAATGGCTTCGCGTAGAGCCAGTGTTCTAGTTTATCTGAGTAGTGTTGCTTCGTTGACCTTAGCTCCTCTCTTGGAGTGCTTTGAGACTAGTTTTTTAGGATGTAAACTGGTTAAGCTTGAGTATATGTGTCGTTTTAGAGAAGAAAGCTACAAGCAAGGGCCGGGTCCTGAGCATACTGAGATGTAGCTAATATGTATAGGTCATTAGGTCTCAATCCATAATTGTTTCAGGACCGCCCCTGGCAAGAAAGACTATATTCAGAATAAGAATCTTACTTTGCTTATATTTGTTTTTCTCTATACCTGTTTCAGCTTTCAGAGATATCTATTCCACATTTCTTGACGGCTTCAATATTCTCGGCACAAAGTGGTGATATCACTGTGTTTCGTCGGAATGTCAAGCTCTTGATTGTGCTGTGTGTTACTTCAGGCATTTGCAGGTCAAGATCTTGTATGGTCAAATGCTTGTCCCTTTTTTTCCTTTTTTTTTCTTTCTTTTCTTTCTTTGAGTTGAATTAAAGGGTTGCTCTTGCTGTCTGGTGAAGTTCTCTTTTTGAGATCCTTTTACAAATAATCCAGGTATTGATATTGTGGAGCTCCTAACACAACTCCTTTTTTGACTTTTGATTCCAGTGGCATACGAGGGTGCTTCTTTGGGATTGCAAACATGATACTTGTGAGTTTAGTTTCCACTTTCCAGGAAATTTCGTTTTTATCTGTGGTTTTAATCTCCTCAAGAATGATGGGCCTCATTCTATTCTGTAGGTGAAACGAATGAGGGAAACTCTATACTCCACACTTCTCTTCCAGGTTGTGAAAGTTCTTACTACTTAGTTGTTGTATCATTCTTAAATCTTGGTAGTTCATGTTTATCTTTAATCCTTTTTAATTACTCTTGCTTATTTAACTGGGTGGTGCGTCAGGATATATCGTTTTTCGACTCTCAAACTGTTGGTGACTTAACAAGCAGACTTGGATCAGACTGTCAGCAAGTCTCGAGGGTCATTGGAAATGATCTGAACATGATATTTCGCAATGTTCTTCAGGTCTTCTTCTAATTAATATATTTGCCATCTCGCCTAAAGCGTGCTTTGTGCATGACTAACATGTATTTGTATGTTTACCTTCTTTCTTTTAGGGTACAGGGGCATTAGTTTATTTGCTGATCCTGTCCTGGCCCCTTGGTGTCTGCACATTGGTGATTTGTTGTATTTTGGCAGCGGTTATGTTTGTTTATGGGATGTGAGTTTCTGCAATTACTTTGTTTCTTTGGATTAGATGATTCACCTAGGCAGCTCAGCTGATACGTATGCCTAGTGTTCTTGTGACTGAGAATAAAGTTACATCCTCTCATATTGTAGGTACCAAAAGAAGACAGCGAAGTTGATTCAGGAGATCACAGCTTCTGCAAATGAAGTAGATTGTTCAAGAACTCTTTATCTTCTTCTTTTTTGTCAAGATGTATCATCTTGATATTTCTTATGCAATAAATTCTTCGCTTATAATTGCTCTCTGGATCTTTCAAGGTCGCTCAAGAGACGTACTCCTTGATGAGAACTGTTCGTGTGTATGGGACAGAGAAGCAAGAGCTTAAAAGGTGCAATCTGATACCATGAAACCCTAAAAGTCTCGCTTTCTTATGTTTTTTATTTTTCCTGGTGAAAATTTGCGATAGCTTCCCAATAGGTACAGGTTATGTTTGCGTTTTGACATAGATTTACTCTCCTTTTGTGGTGGATAGGTATAATCACTGGCTTCAGAAAATGGCCGATGTAAGTTTGAGACAGAGTGCTGCATATGGTATTTGGAATTGGAGCTTCAACACTCTATACCATGCAACTCAGGTTCCTCACATTTAACCCAGTTTTGCATAACTTCATTCACTCTTTTACTGGTGTTTGATAGGATTAATTAATATGTGGTCCTTGATGATACTGATTCTAAGAATGTGACAAGATCCATCATTCGTTTCTTTATAGATTATTGCTGTATTGGTTGGAGGAATGTCTATCTTAGCCGGTCAAATAACAGCAGAGCAGCTGACAAAGTTTCTGTTGTATAGTGAATGGTTAATCTATGCAACATGGTGGGTAGGAGATAATTTATCGTCTTTGATGCAATCAGTTGGAGCGAGTGAAAAGGTCTTCCAAATGATGGATCTCAGGCCAAGTGATCAATTCATATCAAAAGGTAAGGTTTCATTTTTTGTCAAAGAGCATCATATTTTAGAAACCATTTATGAGATTGATATAGCTCTTAGAGTCAAATTGTTCTAAAAAAAAACTCTTAAAACTTTACTTTGGACTTCCTAGAGGCTTAGAGAGATTGCACGCTAGACCACGTAATGTATTTCTATTTATCAACTGCTTCTGCAGGAACAAGACTGCAGAGACTGACAGGACATATCGAGTTCGTAAATGTGTCGTTCTCTTACCCTTCAAGAGAAGAGGTATGTGCATTCATGTGTGTAACTTTTGCAGCCTAACCTTTTGCCTCTAATTTCCGCTTTTGTGTGGATATCCTTGAACTAGATTTTCAGTGTCTAAACAAAGCATATGTAAATCTCTCAGGTGGCAGTGCTTCAAAACGTGAGCATTTCCGTGCGTCCTGGTGAAGTGGTGGCAATCGTAAGTATTTATCTCAATGTAGTCTCGCATTGCCACTGATTTCCTCAGAATGAATCGGAAATGATTTGTGTACCAATCTGTTGCGTTCAGGTTGGTCTAAGTGGCAGTGGCAAAAGCACAGTAGTTAATCTTTTACTGCAACTGTACGAACCCAAAAGTGGGCAGGTAGGTTATTCAAAGTCACTGTAGAACAACCTTTTTAAGCCTTTCCTTCCTAAAAGGCTTCCACTTTGAGTTCCAGATTCTACTCGATGGAGTTCCTTTGCAAGAGTTAGATGTCAAGTGGCTAAGGCAAAGAATCGGATACGTGGGGCAGGAACCAAAACTCTTCCGGACAGACATCGGTTCCAACATCAAGTATGGATGTGATCGAAATGTAACGCAAGAAGATATAGTATGGGCTGCAAAGCAAGCCTATGCACATGACTTCATCACAGAACTTCCCAATGGTTACAACACAATTGTTGATGATGATTTACTCAGTGGAGGGCAGAAACAGCGGATTGCTATTGCTCGTGCCATCCTTAGAGATCCTAAAATACTCATCCTCGATGAAGCCACAAGTGCACTTGATGCAGAGAGCGAACACAACGTTAAGGTAAATAAACTCTAAAGAGCGAACACAACGTTAAGAAGTCCTAAACCCTTTGTTTTTCTTCCAGGGAGTACTTCGTTCTATCGGAAACGATACGGCGACAAAGAGAAGCGTCATAGTGATAGCACACAGGTATTTTTTCTTACACAGACATGTTTTGATGATTGATTTAATGACATCTTCAACATTATGTGCCTTCAGACTTTCTACTATTAAGGCTGCGGATAGAATAATAGCTATGGACAGTGGACAAGTCGTTGAGGTTACCGGTTTTGTTCAGGTCATTGAAAACATTGATCTCTATGATTTTAACTGTTCTTTTCTGTCTGCGAAACAGATGGGCAATCACAACGAGCTTATGAGCAGAGATGGGTTATACGCGAGATTGACGAAGAGACAAGCCGATGCTGTTGTATGATTGATCTTCTTGAGCATACACATGCAATACAGTTCATGAATAGTGTCATGATTGTGTTTTTGATGGTCATGACGAATTGTAATGATAGAAAATTGTGTAAAAAGGTGCAACAACCATAGATCATTCTTAACTCCATACTACTGGTTCACACAGATCATACCGTTGTTATAATTAGTGTAAACTACCTGCCGTTTAAAACACTGAAGACGACTCGCAGTATTAGTTTACGTTGTCTAAGCTACATAACAAAAGAAAAGGCGTTAGGCCTCTTTAACCATTAAGGAAGGCCCAAATGATGTCTATTACAATTATTAAAAGTTGCAGTATAACCCTCCAACTTTTCAATCTTTCGCAAAAACACACTCCTTACAAAACATAAAATAAAAAGCTCCTCGTTTGAAACCCTAGTTTCGTTTAAACGCCTCTACTTTTGTCTGAATATCCCCATCCAGTGCTGCCCGGATTTTGAAACTCCACCGTGAGAGATGCAGCACGACGAGGTGATATGGCAAGTTATCAGGCACAAGCACTGCAGTTACATGGCCAAGTAAGTTCTTCACCTCCCTCTTTCTTCCTCTGCAAACTCTTGTACTGGTTGAGTTATCTTCATGCTCTGCTCCACCTTTGTAGAATCGAAACCGGAATCTTTTGTAGACACCCTTACAATGTAACGGGAATTTGCAACCGAAGCTCTTGTCCTCTTGCTAACAGCCGTTATGCCACCATTAGAGACCACGATGGTACTATTAACTTGTTTGAATTCGTGTTTTGTCTGATTTGGTTTGATCTCTTACTTTTATTTTTTGTCTCGGTGTTTGCAAAAAGGTGTTTTTTATTTGTATATGAAGACAATAGAGAGAGCCCATATGCCTAAGAACTTGTGGGAGAGGGTGAAGTTGCCAAGGAACTACGAGAAGGCTCTTGAAACCATTGACAAGCACTTGGTAATTGAGCTTACCTTGTACAATTATGGATGCAACAAGAGTAGAGGTTTTATTCTGTTTCTTGTTGTTGTGTGTGGTAGTTGTATTGGCCTAAGTTATTACAGCACAAGATCAAACAAAGACTGACCAAAATGACTCAGATGCGTATTCGTATGAGGAAACTTGCTCTCAAGACAAGGTTGGTTCCCTCCTCTTTCAGAAGCTGTTTGGTACTAATTGCTTTTATTATGTTGGGTTTGATGGTGTTGTTTTTGTTGTTCACAGGGAGAAGATAATGACTACACCTAGGAGAGATATCAAGAGAGAATCAAGAAGAGAGGAGAAGGCTGTAAAAGCAGCGGTCTTGGATAAGGTCACCCATCTATTTTTCGTGTTTTGTATATTGCCTGTCTGCTTTTGTTTTGTTTTGTTTCTTCATAAGTTGGTGTCTCTCTACTGATCAGGCTATTGAGACTGAGTTGCTAGAGCGTTTGAAGAAGGGTATTTATGGTGACATATACAATTACCCAGAGCTTGAGTGGAACAAGGTTCTTGATGAAGAAAAGCAAGTGGCAGAGGGTGTTGAGGAAGAAGAGGAGGAGGTACTCTTGTATAACCTTACACATATTTTTTTTTGATACTGTGTTCTTTTCTCTGTTTTGCTGACATAGACGGCACTCCCCTTGTTCAAAATGTTCGTCCTTGAATGAACTATTAGGAACCAGAGATTGAATATGTTGAAGGCTATGAAGAACTTGAAGAAGAGGAAGATATGGAAGATTTCTCTGGTTTTCCTTCTAAGATGTCTGACTTCAACGATGATGAACATGGTAAAACTCAATTATTGAACTCAACATAGAGACATTTCATATTCTTCTTCAACTTGTTTTCCCAAATTATTGATGAGCTTTAATCCAAAAGGCTCAAATAAGTTACAAAACCCTCCACAAACTTTCTTATAGATTCAGCTGATGAGGAGGAAGATGATGACGGTGAGGACCAAGTTGTGATTCATAAAAAAGGAAGAAGAGATTCAAGAAAGCCTGATGATGTTGGAAAATCAAAGAAGAAGAAGAGAGTAGTTGTTGAGGTCAGATTCACACTACTAGTTTACCTAATTCTTGTTGAAGTGTTGAGTCACTTTGTATTGTCCATAAATTCTTATATGTTTGTCGTATCTCTTTCAGGTGGAGCAAGAAGACGGAGACGTGATACGAACCCTGAAAGCCGCAAGCTGAGCCGTTGATGCCAAAACCTGAAGCTTTTTGTTTTGTTTTGTTACTGTGAGAGACAAGAAAAGCTGAAAGCTCAGTTGAAAGTGTCTTGAAAGCTTTCCAGTTTTGTACCCTTTTTCTTTTTTCATGTATTGTAGGAACTTAATATGTTCTGACGTTTGAATTTATACACTTTAGTAAAAATGAAACATTTTATTTGACATATAACTGAAACATAAACTCTCTACTTGCTGCTGATTCTGTCTTGGATGCGTATTATAAACAACTCTTGGCTCCAACAGATCATCATCCTGTACCCACTAGTCAATGCGGTTGCAAATGTCATTGGTTACATTCAATACCAATATGCTAAAATAGTGATTTGATTCCGTTATACATGTATGTTGTCATTTTATAAGTAAAATATGAATTGATGTCATTAATCTTTGCTTGTCCACATACAACCGCGAAGCTTAGTTACGGTAAAGGCTAGCAAATAAGCATAGTATATTAGTAACAATGATCACACATCTCAAGATTTTCACAGCAATTGTTTAAGATTTTCAAAAAAAAATCAGATCAAAAGAGTTAATGGATAAATTACCGATTGCAGTTGTGTATTTATTTCGGACAGAGTAGTTTGAGAATAAGGTTTTTTGTAAGATTCTAAATTGTAATTCAAGAGTTAATATGATACATTATATATATAATTCTTACGGAAAACGAGCAGAGAATCAGAGTGGCGCAGCGGAAGCGTGGTGACCCCATAACCCACAGGTCCCAGGATCGAAACCTGGCTCTGATATATCAATTTCCATTTTTTTACTCTGGGCTGCTTCAGAACTTTAGAGCGGGCTCGGCCCATTAAACTTCAGGATCGAAACCTGGCTCTGATATATCAATTTCCATTTTTTTACTCTGGGCTGCTTCAGAACTTTAGAGCGGGCTCGGCCCATTAAACTTAAAAAACATCATTTTAAATAATTTAGTTCTTTTTCTTTTAATGTGTAAAAAATGTTGTATATGTCATCATAATTACCAATACAAACTATTTATTATTTAATAGTATTCAAAATCAGAAATATGGTAATTGAATCTATACATGATGAAACTAACAAGATATATAATAATTAAACAAATTAATGCTTTGATTGCTATAAAAATGAAAAATGATCTTAGCCCATGCGAATCACGGAATCAGCGAAATCATGTGATCAAATGTTAGTATTAGATGCCGACTTAAGATTTGGTTACTTAGGATTTGTTTCTTTTTCTTTTTGGAAATTTTGGTGAAAGAAATTTTTTTCGTTATAAAATGAGAAAATAAAAAGTTAAAGTAAATCTCTGGATTTCAGTGTGATGATGGTCTTTTCCAAAAATGTGACGATAGTTTTTCGGGCACAAATAAAAATGACTATAAACCTATAAGAATAATGATTGTGTATTTTATAAATAAAACTGATTATAGAATTTTAAGATACAGAATAATTTTTTTTACTATGATTTACATATGAAATGAGATTTAAACTCATTTAAATTATTTTAAATCAACTGAACTATAAAATTTATCAAATATGGTTTACACAAGATTTTAATTTTTATATTCAAAAAATTCACCGAAAATAATAAATTTAAAATTTATTAATAAAAGTATTTAATACAAGAATCAAGAACACTATATTAAAAAAATATTGAAAAATTGTAAATACAAGAATTAAGTGCACTAGATTTCAAAATCTTGTAATAAATATATCTTAAATATAATAATTAATAACATTGAATGTTTAAAAATACTTTACAATCAACAAATAAAACTCAAATATAAAATCTACAAAATCACTTTGAATAAGACCACATAAATATATTTACTAAATGCGAATAATTAAGGAGAGAGGGAAAAAAGAGAAGTTAAATAAATAAAAACCAGCGAAAGCAACGTGGTGAATGACTGAGAGACCAATAATAAATGCCTCGCACTTCCACTTAGAGCACCATTATCGGTGACTCTAAGCCCAATTCTAAGATTTAATTGAATTAAAAAAATTAAAAAAGTAAGAAAAGCGAAGATCTGCCTCTTGCGTAAGAGGCACAAGAGTTGCCTCTTTCTGCCACGCGTCAACAAACAAGAGCACCATTAATTTTTTCATCTCTCTCGCATTCTCTCTCTGTCTCTCTAGTTCTCTCCCTCTCTCTCTCGAAAGCTCCGTTCGACGAAAGGCGAATATCCGCCTCTTCGGCTAATCTTCTCGGCGACGGCTCCGTTGGGGTCTAATCGGCGACGCCTCTCTCTCTGTCTATCTATCTCGGGGGTTATCTCTCTCTCTCTCGGTGGACGACGGAGTTCTCCTTCGGTGGGTGTTCTCGGCGACGTCTCTCTGTCACTTTATCTCGGAGGTTCTGTCTCTCAATCTGTCGGTGTTTCTCTGAGAGGCTTTGGATCTCTCTTTCAGTGGTTGTCCTGAAATCGAAAGGTAAGCGGTATTTGTGTTCTTTTTGATTTTGCATGTCTTTCTTATCCTTATACTTGGTCTGATCTGATGTTTTATATGCAGTTTGTTGATTATCTTCGAATCGGTCTCTGGGTGGCTCTTCCCCTCGAAGCTTTCCTTCCGTGGCTCACCTCAAATCGAAAGGTAAACCGGTTCGTCTGCATGTTCGATTTTCCATCTGATTTATGATTGTTTTGATGATTTAGTATGACCATAAATTTTTATGTGTTTGATTCGGGAAGTTCAACTGGTTTGATGATTTGCTAAAACCATAAAATGTGTTGTGTTTGATTCGGTTTGTGGTAACTAAGAGGGATGGATCAATGATGATTTGCTATGTTTCTATCTTTGTTTTGTTTCTGTTTTTTGATATCTTCAACGTTTTGATTATCTGTCTTGTGAATCATAGACTAATTAACTGAAGTGTGCTTGTCTGTTTGTGGTAGGACAAAGAGGAGTACATTTGGTGGAGCAAAGAAGGTAAAAGTCTTCTCTCGAATTGATTGAAAACTTTAGCTAGTAGTTAATGTTTTAATGGCCGAAGTGTAATAAATTTATTCTTGTCAGATAGAAGGATCAAGCTGAAGACTGAGTGAAGGTTCATCGACCACAACAACACACTGCATAAAGAAGGTTAGTGTTACTCTGTCATCTGGTTGTGCAAACGAATTGATGTATGTTGTGGTTAGAATTTAAGGGTGCTCTAATTAATGTGTTGGTTAAAGTTAGGATGTGGTTGTGTGATAAATAGAAGAGATGGCTACCTAGATTTGCTAGGATTACTTTGATTAATGGTGTAGATATATATCAAATCTTTCTTGTCATGAATGCATTTGAACGCTCATTACTCCTTCTCTTCCTTCTCTTCCTTCTCTTCCTTCTCTACGCTCATTACTCCTTCTCTTCCTTCTCTTCCTTCTATAAACGCACATTTGAACTTCATCTCTTTCTTATCATCTCCTCCATTTTTCGTGTCTTGGCGTATGGTTCTGCAGCTGATACTACTGACGAATACCTCCGGCTCGCTGAAACAACAACTCGGTTATGTGTCGAATATTTTGTGGAAGGTATAATATATTTATTCGGCGATGAGTACTTACGAAGACCGACACCGGCTGATCTCAAACGTCTACTTGACTATGGAGAGTATCGTGGCTTTCCTGGAATGATCGGAAGCATCGACTGTATGCATTGGGAGTGGAAGAATTGCCCCACTGCTTGGAAAGGGCAATATTCTCGTGGTTCGGGTAAACCAACAATCGTTTTGGAGGCGGTTGCTTCATTCGATCTCTGGATATGGCATGCGTTTTTTGGACCTCCAGGTACATTAAATGATATCAATGTTCTTGATCGTTCACCTGTTTTTGATGACATAATAAACGGTCAAGCTCCGAATGTCACTTACTTTGTCAATGGAAGAGAGTATCATATGGCTTACTATCTCACCGATGGTATATATCCGGATTAGGCAACTTTTATCCAATCGAGTCGTTTACCACAAGAGCCGGAAGCAGTTTTATTTGCTAAAAAACAAGAAGCTTTTCGAAAAGATGTCGAGCGTGCTTTTGGAGTTTTGCAAGCTCGCTTTGCCATTGTCAAAAATCCGGCCATGTTTTGGGATAAAGTCAAAATTGGCAACATTATGAGAGCATGTATCATACTCCATAATATGATAGTTGAAGATGAACGAGATGGATACAATCCAGTGCATCTTGCAGGATTCCATGATCGGGAAGACACCGGAAGTTCACATGTCGATCAGGATTTTGCTTCACATATGCCTACACATGTCCCCGATATGATGGAAGCTCGAGATGATATTCGTGATAGACAAATGCATCATCAACTGAAAAGTGATTTGGTTCAACATATATGGCATAAATATGGACCTAATCAAGACAACAACTGAGCTCAGACATTTATTTCAAGTTATTTTCGACTTTTTAACTAATCTTTGTTTCCATGTTTTTATTTATCATTATCACTATCTCATGTTTTTATTTATGTTTAATAATTGTATTAATAAAATTTAAGTTTAACAAAATAATTATTTTTAAGAACCTTTAAATAAGATACTTGCAATGGACCATCCAAATTATCTTAACTCTTAACAATAACTCTTAACTTCACTTTTCCAACATAAATTAATTAAATATACTTAAGAGTCTTTAATCACCTCTTAGGGATAAAGATGCTCTTATTTTCTCGTTATCGTAGAAAATTATAAAAGAACAAATCACAGATCGAATCGAATCTTTAATTACATCATCATCAATAACATAACATAACTAACAGTTCTTTATTTCTGTGAAAAGAAGCGTGTACCATTCTCGTTTCACTTTTTATTTTCTGTGACCTCTCTCTCTCTCTCTCTCCAACCATTTCTCTCTCTGATCATGGCTTCCTCTGCATCTAATGGTACTTTTCTTACATTCCCATTCAGTTTCATTTGTACCATGATAAGATCAAACTTTAAACGTTTTGGGTTGTTTTTTACTTTATTTTTAGGAGTGAAATTTGTGCCGGAAGAGGATAACTTCTTGCAGAGACATGTGGCCTTCTTCGACCGGAACAAAGATGGCATCGTTTATCCTTCTGAGACATATCAAGGTACGTGTCTTCTTTGAAATTTGATTCGACCAAACTGTCTTCAATCAATCTCTTAATTACTAAACGTAGATTTTATCTTGGAGATCTTTTGTTTTGTGTCTAGTGTGTGTGTGTGTGACTCTTATGAACTTATGACTCTCTCATCTGTAATAAAGTAAGATTTTATGATATTTTCTAACTGATGTTACTGTTGGATCACATGACCAACAAACAAAAACAAGAACAGGGTTTAGAGCAATAGGATGTGGATATCTCTTGTCGGCATTCGCTTCTCTGTTCATCAACATGGGCCTAAGCAGCCAAACTCGTCCGGTAATATGAAAATTAATTGTTAATTAACACAGTTAATACTTGGTTATCAACATGGATTTGTCTAATAGCTAGGACTCTTAGTTACCTAATAAGAATATAAAGATTCATAGGTTTCTTTTGCGTTGGGAAGAGTTTAAGTTAATTAAACATGGTTTGAACTTACCGATTATTCATTAAAATATATATATATATATATATATATATTGGAACAGTTAATTTCACAGTTTGCGACAATGAATCAATGATGTGTGTTTTGATTTGCAGGGTAAAGGTTTCTCGTTCTCATTTCCGATAGAGGTTAAGAATATCCACCTTGCCAAACATGGCAGCGATTCAGGCGTTTACGATAAGGATGGAAGGTATACCCGATAACTTACGTGTAATGTATAGTATTAAATTACGCAGTTTTTGATTATTTTTCATTAATATTAATGTTTGGCTTTATTCAAAACGTTTGGAGGTTTGTGGCATCGAAGTTCGAAGAGATATTCTCGAAGCATTCAAAGACACATCCCGATGCTTTGACGGGTGAGGAACTCAAACAACTACTCAACGCAAACAAAGAGGCTAATGATCGTAAAGGAGCGTAAGAACATCTTCAACCCAAGCAATCCAAAAGGGTTGCTTATTTTTTTTTTCTTTTCTTTTTCTGATTTATAAAAAAAAAAAAATTAAAACAAATCATTCACGGATCGCCACGTGTCAGTGGGATCCGTGAACAGTGCAAAAACCATGCTAAATGAGTTGTTTATTTTGACAACTTAAACTACCCTCTCTCTTTAAAATAAACAACCCTCCCTTAAGCAACCCTCCTAAGCTACCCCATTGAACATGCTCTAAGTATTCGAACTTGTATAGAATATAACCAGAAACTCGATCAAGTGTCTCGTTAACTCTACTGAAATTATTATAGGCAAAACCTATGTTTAGTATTAGAGATAATGTATTCCACATCGGAAATTTAATAAAATATTAAATAATATATAAAAAATTAAAATCAATTCAGTTATTATCAATTAGTTTTAAGTTGAACGGACATAATAAACATAAATCTAATAATAGGATTGAGTAAAGCTTGGAGAAAAACTATATTACTATACGACATAGTTTCTGACCTTTCAGGTTTGGAAAAATTAGAGATTCCCGTACAGAACCTAGTGATATTAAAAAAAATGAGAAAAGAAAAAAAAAAGGGAATATCTGAATTATATTTATTTGAATTGAAAATGCAGGATTGCTGGATATACGGAGTGGAAGATATTGCACTATTTGTGTAAAGACAAGAACGGTCTGTTGCACAAAGAGACAGTGAGAGCTGTGTACGATGGTTCTCTTTTCGAACAACTCGAGAAACAAACAGCTTCTAGGAAGCATCCATAATTACAAACTCTTGCATGCTTGTGAATCTGTTTCATTTGTTAAAACCTTTACTACATCAATGTTATATCGTGGACAATGGCGTGATGATTTTTTAATGGGTTTTATTTGCTTAAGTTATATCTTTTGTTTATTTGATTTATTGTGTACCTATTTGTATCTTTTGAGATAATTCATCTAAACTGAAAGCAAACACATCTCAATCTCTATTGATTATTTCTTGGTCACGTAACGTATACATTTATATTCTTTAAACCTGGTGTATTCCCTCCGAGCATATGGAATAATCAAAATTAATCTTTTAAAAGGATGTGTAGCTTAAGGATGAACTTTCTCTCTAGATTTTCAAATGAGGCTTTTCAAATGAGGCTTTTCAAATGAGGCCCAAAACACATATCCGCGTTGGATACACAAATATACATATAATTTTTTGTAGCCAAAAAATGTTAGTCGCATGGAATGAACTTTTAAGATATTTGCATCCTTTATCCCACCCAAGTAGCCTACTTCCTGCAAAGAGGTTAATATGTTTCTGACAATCTTGTCAATGAACTTACCAAGTCGATCTCGTCTTGTGGTCTCTCTCCATGTCTTCTTGAACTACTCTCTCACTATATACTATGGACCACGCTTAAAATGCGTACCTCACCAAATACATACGAATTTGCCGGTGTTAAACCTGAAACAGGGATCAATAAATGCAGTCTACTTAGTGGTGTACTTACCCTTAAGAAGCTCTTGGGCGCAGCTGTTGACTTGGTCCTCAACATGTTCAAACCAATCAGTGCGAAACTTAAGAAGCATAAGTCCAAGCTATCATTTATATTCTTTGGGCTGAAAGAAACAATAGAGTCTTCAAGAATCAGATGTTAACCATATCAGATCTGTTCACGCTAGTCAACATGAGAGTTAGGAATACCATTTCTGCTCGCAATACCAGGAAACTTTTCGAGCATCTTATGGCTTTTTGGTTGGTATAACAAATTGGTCAGTTTGTTGGCATGTTTTTTCTCTGTTTTTTGCCATGCCTAACAAAATCTAGTTTATAAACTCTTAGCTTGTAAGTAGGTCTAGTAAAAAAAGTTTTGTTTCACAATAACAAATTGTATGGCCAATTAAATTATGTAATTTTTTCTGAATTTACTTGAAGCTATATATTAAATAATTCTTTTAACAAATAACCACTTTTAAATATTAGTGTTTTAACTAAAACTATCTACAATTTGACACAAATGAAGTATTATTAAAAAAACTAAAAGTATCCGAAAAATGTTGGGAGACTAATTGTATATGTGTCTATAGAAAATAAAATGTCTTAAAAATATTACTATAATATTATCTAGAGACTAAGGTTATGAAATTACTCAATTTTTTAAGACCATGATTAACTTCAATCTCTTAAAATTGAGTTTTTAATTTATGAATTGATATTTATTTATTTTTTTATATTTTTCGGTTAAAAAACATCTCTTACATATTTCATTTAAGAGACGATCGTTAATTTTTTTTAATTAAAAGCTAAAAATTGTATTTTAACAAAGATAAAAATCTCATTCTAATAGACCATGATTATTTATATCTAATATACTCTATTATTATTCTATACTGAAAAATAAAAATGAATAAAGTCAGATCCACCGACCGTTGTCTACCATCCAAAGAAAGCAAAAAAAAAGATCAGAAGAAAAACAGAAAAAACACGTGGGGAATGAACCGGTCTAGCCAGTAGTACCAACCGTTTCTCCCCGGTGGTAAAAGCTCCACATGGTCTAATCAAGAAGCCTTTATAAAAACGGAAAGCAAAGCGTGTCTGAAACACTACCAATACGAAACCTTCCCAGTTCCCACTACTTTGTTCTAATCGTTTGGTCAGTAACAGAGTAGTTTGTGTTAGTATTCTTTGGTTTTGTTTGAGATGGAAAGAGACTTTCTTGGTTTAAGTGACAAGCAGTATCTAAGCAACGTTGAGGATGATCGTGTAGGAGAACGAGGTTTGTGTTCTTGTCACTCTTTACTTACGGCCTTGAGGCTTTATTATAAGAAAATAAAAGTTAGGAGATTAATATAAAGATATAGAGTCCAAAGTTTTTTTTAATATAACTAATTTAGATTCCACTTTTTTTTAAATAAAATCATTAGTAATAATAATATTTCAATCAAATAAGAGAGAATTGGAACTTCAAAGATGAGAGTAATTTGATGTCAAACAAAAATGGATACGTTTAGGTTTCAGTAAGTGGGGCCCATTATCTGCCGCCAGCGTTCTCCGCAGAGGCCAATATGGCGGTGCGTTTCAAAACGCGAATCCTCAGCTGACTATCTTCTATGCCGGAACTGTTAGCGTCTTTAATGACATATCTCCCGACAAGGTATTAATCCATATTCATACAATCCACATTTTAAACATAGATATGTACTACTGATATAATGATATGTGATTAGGCTCAAGCCATTATGTTATGTGCCGGGAAAGGAGAGACTGGAGAGAGCAGCTTCAAGAAACCGCCTCGAGAAACCGAAAGAGTCTATGGAAAACAATACCATCACGCTACTACTGCTGCTGCATCATCAAGCTCTGCCACTTACGCTGATAGTTTCTCTAGGTGTGGAGACAGACCCGTTGGTGCGACTAATACAATGAGTATGATAGAATCGTTCAACGCATGTCCTAGCAATATGATGCCTTCAGGTATGTCTATGCAAATGTAAAAGTTATATTCAAAGGTTTATATTCAACAAATCATATCTCTTAACACAGAAATTGCTTTGTTTTTTTCAGTTCCTCAAGCTCGTAAAGCATCGTTGGCTCGGTTCCTGGAGAAGCGCAGAGAGAGGTTTGATTTGTATATTGGCTATTATATAGTTCTTTGATTTAAGGAGAATATAGTTTTAAATCTAAAAGAATTGATGGTGGTGCAGGCTCATGAATGCAATGCCATACAAGAAGATGCTTCTTGATTTGTCGACAGGAGAATCATGTGGAATGAATTACTCTTCTGCTTCTCATACCTAAAACCACCTTGTTTTTATTTCGTCTTCGTTTTAAACCTGTTTGAGTTTTTTCGATGGTAATTTTTAATGTAATCATTAGATCATTATAGTCACCATTTACATGTTACGCGCAGTAGGAGGCGTTAGGCGTCTCTGTATCTGAGGCTTTGAGCATTGTTGTAATGCTTTAGTCACTAGGATCACTTTATTACCTCGAACAATAAGAAATATATGTTTATGTCTGTCAAAACTATAGTACCAAACCACATCGTCGTGATCTAGTAGTTTTCATCGGATAAAAAATTGTTATATTGGTATATGTTAGGGAATGATTTTATTCTATTGCGAAATTGTTAACTCTTTATGTGGTTAGATTGCGTGGATTTCTAATTCTCACGTAAAACAATTAGACTTGCATATCATCGGTGACTAAACTTCAAATTGGATCTCGGCCCGTCGAACACCCTCGGTTAATAAAAAAAAACTATAATACCGAATAATTATTAACTATGTTTAGAGCATGAGCAAGGCAATGGTAGAAACTCTATGAATCTCTCAAAATTTTAAATCTGTTAATATCTCAATTATTTTATCTTTACTTTTGAAATGATTAAACCACTAGTTTAGTGACCTGTAGGATAAGTTTTCTCACAAATGATGTGGGTTTTTCAATGAGAACTCTTCTTACATTTTTTTTTCTTACTTTTTCAATATTTCTAATTTATTTTAATTATGATAGACTATATATGAGAGACTTCCAGTGTTCATGTTTTTATTTTGTTAATTTTCACAAATTTTTAACTAGTTCACTATTCCTATACACTATACATCATCACCATAAAACAGAAAACTAACTTTATGTAGCCCGTATATCTGGCTAAATAAACTCGCTTTGAAGTTGATGAATAGAGAAGATTGTTTAGTGAATGAACCATAGTTGCTCTGATGTTGATTATGATATATAGATTCTCTTCACAATGAAAAGATCTTTAAGATTTTTTTTTTGTTGAGGCAAAAAAATCTCGTAGGAAAGTAATAATGAGTGAAACAAATCCAACAAAGAAAATTTTGGTAAGGACTAAGGAGAAGGAAACAAAGAGTTTAAACATGAAAATTTCATCACAAGAAACACGTTCCGGTTTAATAAGTGGATCAGAACGACCCTCGGCTTAGCATTTTGCACCTAAGGTCTTTCTATCTTTAATGTTCTTGTCCTTTCATGCCCCCACCAAGTTTGGCAACCTTGAACTAGCACTATATTATTCACAAGTTTTGTTTGAGCTAATCTTAGTCGGTAGGTATTTAGATTGTTTCATGTATTAGATGTATTTTTTTGAATGAGTAGTGGGGTCCGTACATCTCCATACCGCGCAACTCAAACTCTTTTTAAATAAACTTTTTAGGAGACTCTTCCTAATAGAAATCAAACCCATAAGCTAGTTCTGAGATTTAGGAAGTTATAAACGATGTATTAAAGTTTTGATCTATTTTTATATATATTTGGGAACCTAAAATAATTTTTGGCCTATTTTTATATAATTTTTTAAAAAATATTTGAAAGGCCTAAGACTAGCATTTCATTCGGTTTTGCCCAATACCGGCGTTGTGGCCATGATCCATTATATATGATATAAAGGTTTTAGCTAATTAGCCAACTCCTCATTAATTATATATTAGATTAGTAATCTCTAACACACTCATTTATACCTCATGCAATCTCAGATTTAAAAGCATACACCGGCTTTCATCTTTTTCAACTCCTTTGCATCTTTCCCAATCTCGTAAAATACTTTTTATTGAAAATATGGAAGTTTGTAACCATATGATGAATTAGTCTCTTACTACCTTCGTTTCGATTTAGTTGTCGTTGTAGAGAAATTTTTTTGTTTCAAAATAAGTGTCGTTTTATAATTTCAATGCAAAATTTATTAGTTTTATCTATTATTCTATTTTTCTATTAGTTAAAATGTGGTTAGGTGTATAGGTAATTGTGTTTTATCTAAAAATATGTAAAATTAAATAGTTTCTTAATCTACATGTAAAAACCTAGAATAACAAGTAAAACGAAACGAAATGAATATTTGTTTTGCTTAGGAAATATCTGAAAACACTGTCTTATAAACATTAAGTTTTCAAATGCATAAAGTTTAGATTCTTTTTCCAAAAAAATCAGGTTTTTAAGACATGTCCTAGAGCTGGCAAAGTGAGATGAATGATAAGGAAACTAACTCTAAGCCATGTAACATTGAAACTATAACAATGATACATGACTTTAAAAGGGTAACATGCATTTGTGTTGATGGTAATAATTAAAAACATCACATCTACACAAATGCATGCTTGGGTTGTAGATAAAGTGCAAAAGACACAGCGAGATTTGTAACATTTTATTACTTTTCATGCATCGTCCTTTACTTTTGTATATCATGTCTTAGCATTTTCATAGCTTAAAACACACATGATTCACATTAATGATGAGAGCAAGATGTTGGCAGGAGAGATTCACGTGGTGTTGAGACTTCTTAAGCATATACACATACCATGGAAGAGTGTGTTGACATGGTTCGAGTAGTTGATGCAAACCGCACTAGTAGTTTTTTTTTATAGTTTAATAGATTTATTTAATTCGGTTTGATGATCCAATCAAGTTTTCTAGCGAGTATTCACTTGTCTACTATTTTAGATTAAAAGGAAAATTGCAAAGATGAGTTTAGTTTACACAGGCACAACTCTTCTTCTTCACTAATTACGGGCTAACAATACAATTGGTTAAGCAGAAAATAAAATAGTGGCAACAATAATATAAAATAATTAAAGGGCTTTAGGGTGGCCTAAAGTTTCCAGCACACTCCAAAGAGAGAGGCCGTAACTTATAAAAGACCATCCTCATCGCCAAGAAGAATGGGCCGAGAAGTAACCAAGAAGTCCAACGAGTGGTGCGTTGATGTAAGTCGTGGGCTCCGACTGCACGAAGTAAGGTCTCGAGTCAGGGAAAGCATCAGTGACATTAGGTCCACCAACAACAGCACCAACGAGAAGATTTGGGTTAGGATTTGGGCTGAGGAAATAGCGAGAGCCTTCTTTGCAGCCTATACGTGCTGGATGGGCCGAGACTGAAGGAACCGAGCTACCACGGTGGTGAATCCTACGTGGGAACCGTTTACCGTACCCAACCATGTAAGACATTCCTAACGGGTTGTCTCCCAAAATGTAATCCACCTGTTCATGCGTCACAGACCAAAAAAAATAATATCATATCTAAGTTTTGACCCCAAGGCAAAAACGCTATATGTTTTGTTTTTGGTCCAAAATGTGAGAAAGTTTGGGACCAATGAGTTTTGTCTCTTACCTGACGCTTGGCTACTTGGCGGAGGAGAGATGGTGAGGCAGTTAATTCGCCACAAGGCACAACCTTTTTGGCATGGCTCAGATAATTAGAGTAAGCCAATAGGAGGAAAGATAGTGAAGTTACATGTTGCATGTTGCTCCCTCCAGTTTTCACAAGTAGCCCTCCTGTATAAAACAAAATATAGATTTACTACTACTGATTAATATAAATACTAAAACATATATTTACATGTTTATGGAAGGAAAAGACAAAAGTAAATCACGTGGAATAGGAAAAGTATGCTTTGATATTAGAAAAGGAAATTAAAAATGATAGGATTGTTAACCTCGAGAGTATTGGACTTGAGGGTGAGATACTCCAGGCAATATAGAGCAGATAAACGCATCTGCGTTTTGCTTGAAAGACTCAAAATACTCTGCTTTCCCCATTAGCACTTCCTGTTACCAAAACAAGACAAAAAACACTTTTATTAAATCCATCTTAATATATATATATATATATATATATATATATATGAAGATTTTGAGATATGGAGATAAATAACATGAAATGATCAAGGAATGAGCTGAGATAATGAAAGGGCCTTGACAAATCCTTTATTTTCTGAAGCAAAAAAGGACCTTTGAGAAATGACAACACGAAAAACCCACTAAGGCTATTGCAGGAGAATGGGAACTGGTAAGGACATGGCACTTTTCTCAGTCTTTGTGTCACATGCTTTGTAGCAGTAACCAAAGACTTCTTTATCCTTTCCTCTTTGTATTGTCCCCACTTGCACTCTATAGGCCTGAATACTACTATAATAATGTTGGTAACTAGATGCATATATCAGGAAGACCTTAATTTAAAATAAAAAAAAACTATATCCAAAACCACAAGTAGGATATACACTCATGTGATATACCACATGCAAACTCCTTCCAACAGGAAGGTGCACAAAGTCACATACTGTATACATTTCATCTACCCACAGTGGATTATCAAGTGTCTAATATAATATCAAGATTTATATAAATCCACACTTTTTATCCATTCACTAGTCATGGCTCATGGGACCATGTGAAGCTCTGGCTTCCATATAGTAATGTTATATTATTAAAATTATATGATGCCAAATCCAGGAGCATATATACTGGACAGAGAAAGGGGAATGTCCAATGAAGTATGTCTTACCTTAAGATTTAGGAGCTCCCATATCACATGACCATTTCGGATTGGTTAAATCCCATGTTTCATCTTATACTAAATAGTTTAAATATTCCATATTACTTGTCTATATGATTAGCACGACCCTAGCATGCTGATATTGGTTCACATATTCTGGTTTTGTTCAAGATAAAAAAGCTTTTAATGGACACACATATGGTACCAAACTAGCTAGATATGGTCATAGGACCCATAATTGCAATGTGAACCCCCACATCCAATTACATGATCAAAAGTCGTGCCACCAACACGTGATAACCAGACAACACCCTTCATCACTCTCTACCAATGTCAATTTAATTCTTATACTAGTCTTGGATTCTTGATCTACAATTAATGGTGTTGACAGAAACGAGATGATAGACAAATGAGTAGTTTAACTGTGGTTTACCTTGGAGATTAAGACATTAATCCCAGCATGCTTATTATCCCAACCAAACTCATTAATGGTATCTCCAGCCCTGAGAATCACCTCGTTCTTCACAATGAATTCTCTGTACGCTCGTTTCTTCGAGGCTTTGTGCAGCCACGCCGCACCCCACAGTAACTCGTCCTACACAACCGTCCAGATGGTAAAACACACGTTAAGTCACAGTAACTATCCAACGGCTGATACTAAGATAGTAAAATACCAAGTTTGACTGACAATTTAACTGTTTTTACCAAAAAAGAAAATTTAACTGTTTTTTTCTCACCTGGTAACCGTTGAAGTCACAGTAAAAAGGACACACCGCGTGGTAAAGACTGTTACTGTACGCGCCACGATACCTATTGGCAAACGCGAATACCTGCGCCACGTTAAGTGTGTTGTCAAATTTATTTTCTCAATCGAAAACATAGATTTTATTCATTCAACCGTACACATACGTAAGAAAATTACTCAAAAAATCTAAATTATTTTTGTGAAAAATTATTTAAAAAAAAAGAATCACAGCAATGAGCAAGAGAAAAAAGTACTGTAAAGAATGATTGTTTTAGGAAGCATATGGAGAGAATCTCTTCTCTCACAAGCAAAGAATCATTGATTAACTGAAAAACTTTTGACTATTTCACCATATATTATTATTAAAACAAACAAAAAAGTAGATAAATAAATACTCTCCACAACTAACAAAATCACAATAAAAAAAAAATATACTACAGTCAATGAAAAGGCATTTTTAACTAACACACAGACAATAGTTAATGGTAAGAACAGAGTAAACGGCACACGCGTAAGAAAGACATAACCATAAGAAAGCGATAGTTCAGTGATAGTAACGTACCCTTGTAGCTCGATCAAGGAGCCGTCTTGAGTAAGCAGGATCACGTCTCCTGAAAACGATCGAAGCCGCGGCCAATGCAGCTGCGGTTTCACCAGCAACGTCTGATCCAGGATGAGCTCTGTCTATTTTGTAAACCGTGCGAAGCGTGTCCATGTCTTCTGGTCTTTCCCAGCAGTTATGGTCGGAGTAAGCGTCTCCTACCTGAACAAAAACAACGCCGGGAATCGCCGTCGCTTTGAGAAGATAATCAGTTCCCCACTTGACGGCTTTCACGGCGTTTCTAACCTCCGGTCCCATGGTTCTCCCGAAGTCGATGATGCTCCAGGACAGCATTGTCGTCGTGAAGGCCATCGGGAAACCGAACTTGACGTTGTCTCCCGCGTCGTAGTAACCTCCCGACAAATCCACCTGAGATTTGTAATAAAAAAAAACACAATGCTGAAAATGTTACAAAAAGTTAAAAATAGAAAACGTTGAAATGTAGACTCACGCCGGCGGAAGAACCGTCGTGTACGGCTGAGTCACGGCGCCATCTGAGACGTTGATCGGGAGGGAGCTTGCCGGAACGTTGACCTTCGAAGAACATGATGCTTTTACGTAGTGCGTCACGGTAATCATGTCCGGCGTAAATGGCTGGTGAAAGGAGAAGCACGATGAGCAACACTAGGCAGAGACTTCGCGCCATCTTTTACTTTGTTGTCTTCTTCTTTGTTCTGTTATTTTAGAGAGAGACCGTGAGGAGGGAGTGTTGTTGATAGGACCAACGAAGGGCTCTTTATACTAAAAAGGTCTTCTTGTGTTCCAGATAAAGAGCCAATGAGAGATCACCACGTGGAATCTTTTAACTGGATGTAGATCCATGTTAGATTGGGTATGGGGGTTTAGGAATTCGAGGCTAAATTCGCTTGACCGGGTAGGAACCGGAATTTAACGGGTCGGGTTAAAAATCCGGGTCTAGGGTTTGGGTGTTAGTTAATGAAGACGGTGTGTACTCCGTTGGTACGGTGAGAGAATCCAAAAAAGTGGAAATCTGTGAAATGTATAATGATAAAAGAGATTTTTACCATGTGATCCACCGCCCTATTGGCGTGCGACACGTGTTGTGATCTAAATTAGGTGTTCTTAAGTATCTAATCTATTAAAACAAGACTACAAATAGGAAATACCCCTTAGTTTTCCACAAAAATTACAATTCTCTGCCACTGATATTATCCTTACATCCAAACACAAATTAAATCACTTCTTATATGGACATATGCTCATAATAACCCCATTACTAATTTGTTTGACCCAATGATTATATTTTGTATATTTATAACCATAAAATGAGTTTTATTATTTCTTTTTACCAGAGTCTATATCGTTGAATCAAAACCATCTTTAAATTATTAAACCGAAAAATTGAATTAAATGTCAAAAACATATATCTTATATTCTAAAATAAGTCATTTTTACTTATATTCTAAAACATATATCTGAAGTACAATTAGTACTTAACCCTAACTTTTTTTTTAATATTTACCATTGAATGTCACTAGACTTAAACACAGTCGTTTAATAACTTAACAACCATGCCCAAAAAAATTTACAAAACCAAGTGCACCTAAACTCACGTGGTTTGTTATTGAATATGCCTCAGTTTAAAATTATTCTGCAGAAATCAAAACAAATGTGATTCAATACCAAATATGACACAGTCTACATGATCAAAACCAATAATTTAAAGTTTGGTTCACCACATAAAAAAAAACAATTTGTGTAAATACTTAACCACTTGATTTCGATCCAATATATATCATGATTAAAAAACCATTATCAATGAATTGGTTTAGCAAACATGTTATTTACACACAAATTAATAGGTTATCTGCAACATGTCGAATACATAAATTAATATTGTAAAAGAAATAATTATAAGATAGACTATTATCTGCAAATCCACCGGTTTAAATTCTGCATTCAAATTTTAGTTTAACCCATTTATATTCCGTAAGTACACGATATTATTTGCAATATATAAATATATTTGAATTATACATTATAAACAAACTAAAAGTTTTAGGGTTATCAAAATCTTCTATATCTTACAAAAACATTCTTAAAATATAGACAATTAATTAGTTTTTCTAACTTATCCATATTTGACATATATTCATAATCTTTTTCTGTTATCACTAATTATGGTGAGTATGTATTCTATAAATGACAAACGTTATATCCATACTTTGCTCATGCGATCTTAGCAATTAATTAACCATATATATTTTTAGCTACTACAAATATATGCTATTAATTTTATTTGTTTTAAAAAGAAATATTCTATTATACATGTCTCTCAAATCTAGCCATCTATACTATTAACTTATGTATTAATACAAATCATGGACACATTATACATATAAGGGCCTCCCTAGAGTGACGATATATATCATCGTAAAGAGAATAATAATGTAATTGCTTACTTTTAGCTAATTTATTTGTTAAAAAGTAATCAACAAAAAAGAAGATGAGACAAGTTGTAACACCGACAAAAAAGTTACAAAGAAACAAAAAATAGGTATCATTTCCATAAAAAAATGTTTGCCAATAATATTGAGGAATTTTCAAAAATACCACTTTCCTTGTACCACTTTTCATTTTTACCTTCATTAAAGAGACATTTTCAAAAATACCACTTTTTAAGAGGCAAATTTTTTAAAATTAATTAGAATCCTAAATTTTAAATTCCTAAACCCTACCCCACCCTACACCACCCCTTAACTCTAAACCCTAAGTCTTAGATTAATTAACCCAATAGTTATAAGTGTGTTTTTGCCTCTTAAAAAATAAGGGTAAAAATGATTAAGGTATTTTTGAAAAGTGGTACAAGGAAAGTGGTATTTTTGACAATTTCTCAATAAAATTTGAGTTTCTACAAAATTTAGTTATTATTCTGATACATCTTTGTTACAATTTTTATGATAATTACCCGTTCAATTTATTTGTGTGATCATGTGGGTTTAGTACAATTTATTAATATCTTATCTATTTTGTACAAATAACAAAACAATGAAAAATATTTTATAAAATATATTTTTGGATTATAACAGATTGAAGGAAGTAACTATTTTTAAACAAATACACCTCCAGAAAATATATTATACTTTTAATATCTTCATAAATTTAACATATAATATATGGATTTCATAATAACAATGTGTAAATATTATTTTACATTATTATTTATATAACTAATTTTTATATTTTAAAAATATTTAATTTTATATTGCTAATAAATTGTGGAATTTAGTGTCAAAGTATTTATATTAGATTAATTATACCAAAACATATCCATAAATTGATTTTTAGTAATATATTTCCAATCATCAGATACCAATGTAAAACAAATTTATTCGATATATTATATAAAACAAAGTCCAATTTTGAACAGTACATGTTTTGTAAATTTAGCAAGATAGAAGTATTTATATTATAGAACGTATAATTATATAATAGTGACATGAAAAACAAATATCAACATTTGACAAAAAGTAAAAACCATCATCCGCACGGACACACAGATCAATCCTAGACTTTGATTAATTTAATACTCATCTCTGCCTATGGAGAATAATATCATGATTTGTTGATTACAATTTTATTAAATATATAATTAACTTTCACAGTAAAACAAAATATAATTACTTGCTGTATAAACTTAATTTTTTTCTTAGTTATTTTAAAATTTATAATATATTTTCTTAAATAAACTCCACTCTTAGGTCATGCACATATTTTATAGTTTTTTATTTAAATTTTTTTAAAAATCATTTATGTAATGTTCTATTTTGTAAAAATACATATATACACACACATATTTGAATTTAAATTCAATAAAATATTTTTTTAAAATATATAAAAGCAGTGTATAAATACATAGTTACAATTTTTTTTATATAATTACATACTAATTGATCCAACATACATCCAATAAAAAAATATAACACAATACAATAATGAAAAATATAATTTTAACAAATTGCTAAAGTAACACAAATAAAAACATTGAAAGAAAATAAAATTAATGTGTTTGAAATGTTTATAAGTATATCGAAAACAAACACCTGCGCGGGCGCGCGGGAGTTTGTTTTATTACTCGATTCTAATAGCAATGTTGAAGAAAACTCGTGGTTATTGATTTGTGATTATGAACGTTTTAGAACTCGATGTATATAGTAATGTTAATAAGTTTCAGCTGACATCCAATTTTCGTCCATTTGCAATCTGGAATCCACTTTAAGTCATGTGATGTGTATTTGGACAAAAACATCTAGCATATAGTTAATTATTATATTTTTCGTCATTTTTCTAGAAAGGCCATCTTTTATTTTTTTTTAATTACGTATTTACATTAGTTTTTATTCTCTCTGCATGATTGTGTTAAAAGTTCTTTAAGAAAACCTTGCAACTTGTTGATTATTGTTAAGAACGTTAACTAACCGTTTATTTCCAATGAAGTACAAGACAGAGCAGCAATGGTAATTTAGGATTGATCTCACCACTACAAAAAAGTTTTATACGAACAAGAACATTATCAATCATATAAGCACATTATAGTTTTAACATTTTACATATGTTTTTAGGAACTTTTAGTTAAGGAGTAGCCATGTTTATTTGTATGTCGATGTGATGTCTGCTTAGTATTACATCGTAGCTTGTTAAATGGTTGCAAATCGTTAATTCAAATCGATAAAAAAATTTAACTATTTAATATTTAAAAAAATATTAAAATTTTAGTGATATGAGACTGGTCGATACAAATAGTCGCAAGATATTGCTACAAACAAATTGATGAACACTATTTAAATTTCTGGTCGCATCAACAATCAACATGCTAATGAACATGGCCAATATATTTGATGTTGATGGCATGATTTACCGCATAAATGTTAGAGGGTATATAAGATGTGAACTGTGAGTTCTGATGATATTCTTTTCCTACTAAGTGGTGAGAGAATTACCTGAAACATAATTAAATCATAAAATATACTATTTGTTTGAGAGATTGTGATGAAAAAATGAAACTGAATCAAACAAATTGAAAGAAAGAAACAACCTCATGCATGGCACATGGAGCTCTTAATCATTATGTAGTATACAATTGCTAACTACAATTAATTGTGCTGCTAATTAATGAGATGGCTGGACATTTAGAATCATTAACATGAATTATCAACGAAGGAATATATAGAAAGTAATACATTGCGACATATGTCCGAACATAGTAATGAATGAATCATCCTTATCCAATTTAATTGTCCGGATAGTACGCTTCAACACGCGACATTGTTCAAATGACCCTTATCCGTCGCCGGCTCGAAGGGATCGCCCTCGCCCATGGGAATCATTATATATGAGTAACGTTTTCCCAAAATGAATGTGAAAACAAGACTTTAATTTTTTTAGCAAAACAAAAATCCGGATGTATAAGTACTTTAATAGGGTTTTTCTTCTTCTGAATAAAGATGGCTATATAAAGAAAAGAGTGAAGAGTCAAAAAGTTTTATTAAACTTAAAAGTATAATAATTAATCTAATGTGTACGAACAATAACGGGGTTGACTATGACTAATATACCAGAAAGGATTGTTGTATTGAGTTGATGCATGTGATCTTCTTAGCTGTTTAGCGCCACGTTAATTGTGAAGCATTTTATTATTATTCTCATCAAAATTATATTTTATTTTCTTGGAATCAAAATTATTTCGACAAATGAAAAGATGCCAAGAAAATGAACGACTAAGAAAAGAACAAAGAAGAGAAAAAAAAAGTAACTAGAGGAGATCATGATACGGTGATGGCTTTATATCCGCCACCAATATAGGCCGATTGATTAAATATCATTGGGGTCATATTACCGTAGACAACCAATCCGTTTAGTAATAACTTCTATAATTGAGTTAAGTCCATTTGTGTTGCTGCGCATTGCTAGGGTCATGTGGATAATCTAACGTTTAAGTTAATTGTACGAAGGTATCTAAACTTGTGCAATCTTAACCTTGATCCTTGTTATTCGAATCGAGCAAGATGAAAGAAAAAGGATAAAAAGGTCACAAGAACTTGATATCCTCCCTTAATGTAAGAGAGAACTATACTCACCAGAGCCGTTTATCCCGTCAATCTACTAGAACACCAATTCATACTTGAGCTCTTGAAATCTCTTTACAATGGTGTTTACTCTTGTTTAACAATCTATTACAACTTGTATCACCCAAGATTGTGATTAATCCAAGAACGAGGAGATAGGACTTTTTTAATACTAAGAGGCTCGAGATCAAACATGTAATTTCCAGTTTCGAAACCACATCATATATTGTTAGTTTTGTTTTAACGTTCATTCGAACATGAATATAATATATAGTCATTTCCAGTTAAGATAATGATTTGACATCTATTAATTGTTTACGTAAGGAAAACCTCACACATGTATAAGGATAACACGTATGATTTGGTCAGCTAAAATCAGCTGAGAACCCTCTCTTACTCCTGTAGTCTTCACTTTAGCACACTTAGAGAGAACTTATAAGGTAAAGGACACAATTCTTCAAAAACTGATATGGTAAATAATGTAATTTGCTTGTTTCAACAAGTTTATGGAAAAATTGAAGTATGTAGATATGATTTTCTTTTTTTGGAAGTGTTTGATAGTGTATAGATGGATCATCGCATTACAAGCTGCCTCAGCGATACAAAGCCCACATTTGGTGCGACTAATATATCTTTACTCCTTACAAGCTGCCCCAACATTACAAAGCCCACATCTATTCCTTATCTTATATCAACATATTCGAAGCATATGTATTTAGTAATGCAACTATGGAGTTGTTCGGCTGGTGTTTGAATCAAGAGCTATATAGATTGAAGTACATAATATCGAGTGTGAGAATGATTTTTATTGGAACCTTTCATGAATTTATCATGTTAAAAATTTTGAAATCTTGATAGAGAAAAAAGAATAAATAAATAAATTTAAAATGACATTGTTAGAACTCGTTTTTTAATGCCAAATAATGCTTAACTTATACTATTCTCTCTGTTTCACTAACATCATAAATCACAATAAATGTCACTTAACACCGGAAAAAAGTTTGTGAGCTACACGAAGTTTACCCTAATATGGTGGAAACCATCCAATGTTTCATAATATGTTAACAACTACACGATGTTTATGTTAATACATGCCACATATACGAAGTAAATGATTATATGGTGGCAACATCATAATCGGGTTTAATTGATTCTAAGAAAAGTTAATGGGGCCAAATTGTAATTAATCAAAAATCAAATTTAAAACAAAAAAACTAAGTTTTAGAAAAAATAATTATGTACATTAAATTTTGATTGAGTAAAAATTATAGAAAATGTTTGACAATAAAAATAAGAAATTTATAATTGAAATTTAATATATTTTAATATTTAAAAAAATAAAAATATGAAGACAATAACTTTGATATTGTCGATCATATTAGTTTCCAGTATAAACATTTTAAGAAATTTATATTTTGGGGTTTTAAATTGGAAATGAATTTTGGTTGACGAATTGTAAATATATTAACAAGCTGAATTATTTTAAAAGTCAAAGAAAATGAATGTTACGTCTCATAACACTTACAATTAACATCATAAAACTATAAAATACCATTTACAGATATATTACTAGTATCAATAATTAGAATGGTATAACATACATAAGCATTATAATTTTTTTTGTATTATGTTACCGTAATTTGATACACTATTTACGAATACCAAATTTATAATCTTACCTATAGATACTAAAATAACATGATGTTTACATTAAAAAATATGTATTTGTTATTTGTATATACGTATGTATATCTGATTTTTTTTGTCAACATCAAAATTTCTTTTTGTAAACATTATGTCAACATAATCTTGATATATTATGATATTAAAATTTACGTAACATTTATTTTCTTTGGCTTTTAAAATAATTTACCTTGTTAATATATTTACGATCCATCAACCAAAATTCATTTCCAATTTTAAACCCCAAAATATGAATTTCTTAAAATGTTTATATTGGAAACTAATATGATCGACAATATCAAAGTTATTGTCTTCATATTTTTTATTTTTTTAAATATTAAAATATATTAAATTTCAATTATAAATTTCTTATTTTTATTTTCAAACATTTTCTATAATTTTTACCCAATCAAAATTTAATGTACATAATTATTTTTTCTAAAACTTAGTTTTTTTGTTTTAAATTTGATTTTTGATTAATTACAATTTGGCTCCATTAACTTTTCTTAGAATCAATTAAACCCGATTATGATGTTGCCACCATATAATCATTTACTTCGTATATGTGGCATGTATTAACATAAACATCGTGTAGTTATTAACATATTATGAAACATTGGATGGTTTCCACCATATTAGGGTAAATTTTGTGTAGCTCACAAACTTTTTTCCCTTAACACCCCCTATAAATACTTCTCTTAAAGGAAAGCTCATCAATAGTTCCAAACACACCACACAGTGGTAGTAGTAACAATGATAAAACCTATTCTCCTACTTCTCAGATCGATACATGAATCTTAATACATTCCAACAATTGCACATGGCTCAATACGTACATAAATTCATATTTTTAGCATATTATTTAATTTATAACTCGTTAAATACGAAAAATGGAAACAAGAAACCAATCGCATTTTTTTACCAAAAAATAAAGAAATCATTCGTAAACTACAAAAGAATTTACACGATATCTCAAATTATATCCAGGCCGCACCCACGTGGCCCATTATAATCCGTTGAAAGCTCGAGTGGTGACGTCAAAGTTCTCTCAGCCAATGAGGTGGCTCCTTCGCTTTGCAGTCTCGTCTTCGGGAGCAAAGTCAACCTTCTTAAGCTACACCACCTACATTTTATAATCATCCTTCCAAGGGGTCCACACGCATAAATAAATTAAAATAAAACAAACTATTAGCAAATAAAAGTTACTACTAGAGAAAGTATATGCTGCATTATTTTATTTTAATCCTGATTTATTCCATATATATCTTTTGGTCCGTATACTCATTATATTTATTTTAAACCAAATATTTAATCTGAATTATTATTCTTATCCAGGTTCCTTAGAATATGCTCCACATAATATAACAAAAAATATTTGTAAATGACTGAAAAAATAATAACAAACGCGTTTAAGTGAGATAATTATGGAAAATAGAAAATTAAGATAAAATCAATTTAAAATAAAAAAAATTAAAGATTTGGACTCTAATATAAATATATTTACTGTCAAAATTCGTCATCGAATGCCCTTTTTCAAAAAAAAAAAGTCTTCACCTTACTATATTTTGCGACAAATTAGTTTTATAAACCATTTATAATGGCAGTTAATCTAGGATTAGATACTTCTTTTAAAAAAAAGAAGCATATTTTTTATTAACAGAAAATTAAGAAATGATTTTTGTTATATAACCACGGTAAGCAAATTTACAAAAGCAGGCAAACACTAGTAATTTTGTTCTTAGAGAAAATGGTTTACCTAATACTAATTCTAATAATGATGTTGTTGTGTATGTGATCACATCACACATACATATATGTACAGCATATTCTACATTCAGTCGATAAATGCCGATGCTAATACTGGTTAATGGTTAGATCGTCGGTCAATAAAACGAACAGATCAACGAAAGAAAGTAAAACTAATTGTACTACTAATTATGAGGTAAGTTGCAATAAATATGAATAAACTCCTATTTTTTAAATGTTGGTATCAAGTCTGTGGTTTGCTACAGCTAAGGCTAGACATTTTATCCCTTAAAATTGATTCAATTCGTTATTTGTATTGATTTGATCCGCAAAATCTAGATATTCGTAAGTTTACAAAGTAAAATAAATAATAAAATAAATATCTGTTAAAAACGGATCAAAACACAAATACTAAAAAATTAAAGACATATATTCACTTCACTCCAACTTTTAACATAAATTTAAACTAATTATAGAATTTTAAATGTATAATATTATAAATTATTTTGCATAATTTTTATTAAATTTATTTATAAATTAGTTATACAAATATTAAATTAAGAAATGATTATAACATTTTTATAGAAAAATATATTTTTAAAAAGATTTTGATTTCTTAAAAATATAAAACATATAATTACATTAATTTTAATTTTTCTCTTTATATTATGCAATAGATATTAAAAAATAAACTTGTATATTTTTTAAATTTATTTTATACTGAACAAAGTGAGTGAGATACGCGTAAATATTCATAAATATCTGTAATTTTTTAAATATCTGGAAAATTGGATATCTGCATCATCAAATCAAAGCAAACTGAAAAATCATATATCCCTAAAATACAAAATAAATTACAACATTGAAAACTACGGTACTATCTGCTTTATGACAAACCCTAGTTACATCGTATCGACTATAAAACGACTTTCAAAGTTAATCTGAGTGGGCAATGTGTAGACTATTACAAAATTCCTATTTAATATATATATATTCGTCGTCTTAATATTCTCCAGAAGATGACAGTCTGGAAAATGGGAGGAATTTTAACTTTATAAATGCGTACAAACCGATCATACATCAATATGCAACTATATAACTCTTTAAGCAAAAAAATAATTATTACTGTTTCGTTTTGTAACCCTAACCGAGTTCATAGTTCATCATACGTAAAAGTTTATATGAAGCTTAAGTGGTAGTTAAAAAAAACTAAGTTAACGAGATCGATCATAGTTAAGGTTAGTTGTCATACAAGTATTGTCAATTTAACTAGCGGGGTTGAGCCAGTGGTTCTGGCTGCGGACGGTCTTAGAAAACTTCAGTTCGGCGTCCATGGTTCGATTCCCCACGGTTACCGTCCGAAAATGGCGTGCACGCAGATCTCGTGGATTGACATCAATCTCGGTTGGTGGGCCCCACGATCATCAAAAAAAAAAAAGTATTGTCAATTTGTCACGAGTCTAGAGACTCTACACTAGACTGTGCAATATAGGGGTTGATTGGAAAAGGCTGTGGCTTTATGTTTTTTGCTCTAGAAATTAGGCTGTAAGTTTTTTGGCTGTGGTTTTATTTTTTTGCTGTAGATTTTTTTTTCAAAGGCAATCGAAAGCACTAAAGAAAGCTGTAGAAAAATTGATTTCCAAAGCTAACATATTTTGTTTTTTAAGTTTTTTGCTGTACCTTTATTTTTAAGATCTAAAGCATGATTGCTTTATAAAAATGACTTTAGAAAGAAAAATGGCTTTCTACAGCATCTAGAGCACTTGCCAATCAACCCCATAATAGCCAGTAAAAACAATTTTACAGTTAATCTGGTTGGAGATTAGGTGTCATATTTTCTAACTTTTAATAGGACATTTTGATTTGAGGTACGAATTTTCTCGAAAATCACCAGAAAACGACGTGGCATATTTATTAATTGTTATAAGCAAAAAATGATTTTTTTTCTTATACCAAACATAAAAACAAGAAGTTGTGACGAAACCATATTTACTGAGTCAGCCTTCGATGGCCTAAACTCATCCAAACAGAGTATATAACGTATTTAAGACATTAATCAAATCAAATGTATGCGCATTTTGTTTAATACTCAGCTCGTAAATTAAATAATCAACTTATTGATTGTATAGTTGAATTGGTGGGGAACAATTCTGGGTATATTACAAAAAAAAGTCAGACGAAATATAAACAACCTCGCAATTCTATTTTGATGATACGTATACAATGACATAATAAATGTTTTGCGCCTGACGTCGATATATATGATGACCTAATAGTATTTCCACAAGAGTACCTAGAGTAGTCCATTATATTTATATTTGATCTCTTTCGATTTAAAATGCTATTTCTATCGAGTTTGCAGAACAATATTACTATTTGTCTGTGACTCTGTGTAATAATATTCTTTAGATGGATCTTGTTTGTTTCAAACGTATGAAGATTATATGTTTACATCAAATGAACAAACATTATATATCTTCTTAAAACTAATAACATGTACCTTGGTTTATATATATATATATATATATATATATATATATATATATTGATAGCATGAAAATATCTGGTCGGTCGAGATCTAGCTGACTAATTCTAATTCTGTAGAAACTTGTTTAATGGTAGCAAACAAATTTGATTGCTTAAAATGAAAATTAGAAATCCATATCCATATTCACATATTTCTAGTATTATGAAATTTCTTCGAACCTAGATCGTTTAACTTACCAAAAAATATCTATTATTAAATCACTCATATGTAGCTTCCAATCAATATATTTCACAAATTATAAGCATCAACTAACAAAACTCATCATTCAGTTTGCATTGCGCTTTTTCTTTTACCATAATAAATTTGATAATAATATTATGATTTTATTTTTGGAGTAAACACATGATTAATATTATCGATTAGATACATAATATACATTAGGAATTCGAGCATTCATGTTATGATCATGTATTCAATTCCCCTGTTGCTTAAGTTTTGGATTAAAATGAAAAAAAAAACAACAGATTAAATCACACTGCTACTAATTGATTGATTAAATTATAGTCTTTCTTCAGCTTCACTAGGAAGGCTAGCTATAACAAACACCATAGAAAAAGGCCACAGCCTTTTGAAGTAGATGAGGCGGTGTTAAACAAGTCAATTATATTCAATAACTAGAAATACTTTTATATACACGAAAACAATACTTTAACCACACATATGCCGTATTTCGCGGCTTTATTAAACGATAATTAATACGGATTCTTTTATACAACTTTAAGATTAATAAATAACTTAGCAATTAACTAAATACAAAAGAGGAGATTGCTCAGGGTTATTTCTGTAGGATGTTAATCAAATTAAATAAAGACAATCTACAATCAAGGTCCACACATAAAAAGTTAAAACTTATAACCAGTTTTAGTGAATTTATCTTCCACACGTTTTTCTATTTGATATCAATTAATTTCACAAAGCGTTATTTCCCACATTTTATTATTTATAAAACCAGCTAAGCCATACGAATAGAAACAATAAACCTATAATTAAGTAAATTATTAATTTTCTATAGAGAAATTGCAATGTATAACCATAAAACAAATTATAATTCAACATATAACCACATCAACCTTATGGCTAGAATATGCAATGTATATTAATGTAATATTACAATAAATATCCCTAATAAATCTGAGCCTTTGATTCTTTTTTTATTGTTATTATTTTTTAATTCTTTTCTCTTTTATTCATTCCCCTTTTCATTTTATTTGATCTAATGAAAAGGGGAATGTATAAAAAAATGAAAAGGAGAATGAATAAAAGAATAAAAAAACATTACTCGGTTTATTTTTAGCTAAATAAGTTAATTAGAAAGACTTTTTTAATTCAAATTTAAGAACATAATATATCATTTTAAAAAAAAATCTCCAAGTTTGTTAGATGTATTATGAACGACTGATTTGGGCTATAAATAGTGACCTAGATTAATACTATAAATTGTATAAAATGTCAATTAATAAACCGAATTGTTGTCTATGTGAAGCTTGTTCAACAATTCAGGAAGTTGCTTGGAGCCTACGTATCTTTCAAAATCAACAAAAGAAGGAAAAAAATGAAGAAACAAACAATAATATTTTTAGCTTTATTTAATTGCAAATTTTCCTCTATTTCCTCTATATAAAGCCCCTTTTCCACTCTTTCAATACTTTTATAAGTTTCTACCTTTAACTGCCCAAAAGATTCTCCAGCTAGCTTTCTCAAAATCATTTTTCTTTCTTCTTCATCTCCTTCTTGTGTCTCTCTTTTTCTCTTTCAAGAAAATTTCTGAATTCTTTCTCTTTTTCTTTTGTTCTTCAATCTTTAAACTAAAAAACAAAAGAGACACATACATACATATCTATATAGATACACTCTTTTATAGTCATGGCGGTTGTTGTTGAAGAAGGCGTGGTGTTGAATCATGGAGGTGAAGAGCTTGTGGATTTACCACCTGGATTTAGGTTTCATCCAACAGATGAAGAGATCATAACATTCTACCTCAAAGAAAAGGTTTTAGACAGCCGATTCACGGCTGTGGCCATGGGAGAAGCTGATCTCAACAAGTGTGAGCCATGGGATTTACCAAGTAAGTTTAGCATTCAAGAAAATTTCCAATTACCAAAACATTAACTTCAATTCTTCTTTGACCATTTCAAGAGTGTTCACACATAAACACAAAAAGGCTAGCTTCTTGAATAAGTTTTACCAATTCTTGAATCATGTTTCAACACGAGGCTAGCTTTTTTTATTTATTTTTCCAAATAGATTTTAATCTTCTTTGACCCTTTTTTGAAAACATATGAAAGACTTCTTGATTAAGATTCTCCTTCTTGATTATTTTTGGTGGGTATAGAGAGGGCAAAGATGGGGGAGAAAGAGTTTTACTACTTTTGTCAAAGGGACAGGAAGTACCCGACCGGGATGAGGACGAACCGTGCAACCGAGTCCGGGTACTGGAAAGCGACCGGGAAGGATAAGGAGATCTTCAAAGGCAAAGGTTGTCTTGTTGGGATGAAGAAAACACTTGTGTTTTATAGAGGAAGAGCTCCACGAGGTGAAAAGACTAATTGGGTCATGCATGAATATCGTCTTGAAGGCAAATATTCTTATCACAATCTCCCCAAATCCGCAAGGGTAAGTTTTATACCAAAACTAATAATCCAAAAGGTGCATGATCTTGTTTGATTATTAGTATTAGTTTTCTTAAACTCAAAATGAAACCTAATATTTTTTTTGTTTGTTTGTGATCTTGATTACAGGACGAGTGGGTCGTGTGTAGGGTTTTACACAAGAACAATCCTTCCACTACCACCCAACAAATGACGAGAATACCCATTGAAAATCTCACAAGAATGGATTCTCTAGAGAACATTGATCACCTCCTAGACTTCTCATCTCTTCCTCCTCTTATGGATCCGAGTTTCACGGGTCAACACGACCAACCCAACTTCAAACCTATCAACCCTCCAACCTACAACATCTCATCACCAATCCAACCCCATCACTTCAACTCTAATTACCAATCAATCTTTGACCACCAGGGTTATGGTTCTGCTTCTGGTTCCGGTTCTACACATAACAACAATAAGGAGATGATCAAGATGGAGCAGTCGCTTGTTAGTGTATCTCAAGAAACCTGCCTGAGCTCAGATGTGAATGCGACCACGACCACAGAGGTATCTTCGGGTCCGGTAATGAAGCAAGAGATGGGAATGGTGAATGGTAGCAAGTCATATGAAGATCTGTGTGACCTGAGGGGGATCTTATGGCCCTCGGACTACTGATTAATTCTAGTTATGGTTATTTTATTATTTATAAGTGTGATGAAAGAGTATATTTGTTGGTTTAAGTCATGTAATTAATACATATACATATAGGATTTACTAGGGGGATTAATCCTAGTTATTTTGCTTCAGTGATCTTATTTAGTTGATTGTTTAATTAGTTATTGTGATCATTTGGGATCTTTAGTGCATAGGTAAATATCTCTCCATGTACACTGTATCATACATGTTAGTAATCTTCACATATATAGTTTCTCATAGAGTTTTAGTTACTGAGAATCGCAATATATATTCTGGCATTCATAGTTCAAACTCAAGCAGAATGTTTCCATTAGAAGAAAAAACGAATGATAATAACTATGTGAATGTTAAGTACTTTTGTTTACAGTTTATAAAATGGAATACAAATCAGATTTGTATTCGGTGATAACACACGTACATCATTAATGTTATTGTTAATAAATGGGCTTCGGTTTACTAATAGCATCACTTATAATCACATCAATATAATGTTTTGAGATGTTAGTATACTAATTACTTTCTGTTCTTATTTGAGAAGAAAAAAAAGAAAAAAAAATGTAGATTGATTTAGCCTGAATAAAACTCAGAGAGATAAGCAAAACACAGCTCATGAACCATGTGAATGTTCCCCAAATCTGGGCAGCATATTGGCCGTTCATATGCCCATTATACTGCTTATTATATAATCTCATTCAGTATATACTATATAACTTTTTTAAAAACTATTTTATTTATACAAAGAAAATAATAAAGATGCAACCAACTGCAAATTAAAAATTACAACAGATAACAATAAAATCTGAAGAAGCTTTCTTCCGAACCATCTTCTTCGATAATAGAATTTTCGATGCGATTATCTTCAACAATTATACAATCAATGAAATTCAAAACTTTCCTTTCAATTTTTCTTTGTTGAATAACATTTCTGAAACTTTAATTTAGATCTATAGATATCCATCGATTAAATCCAATATATTAATTCTCTCGAAATAAATAAATATTAGACCTGTCAATTTTCAACGATTTTTAAAACACCGCTATGCAACAAAGAAATTATTCTTCAATTTTAGTTATTGAAATCTCTATTCATGCTAGTTTCCATGGCCATTGTTTCCAGAGCAAAGCAATTAGGATAAATTCATTACCATTTAAATCTGGATGCAACTATGGACAGTGATTAATGATGGATTTCTTGTGAAATTAAAAAAAAATAAAATACAGATCCCTAAGTCTTATGTCTTAAGGAACTTCGTTATTACATCAATCACATTACGTTTTCCTACTAAATTTTTTAATAACTGAGTTTTTCGTACGTTCCATATCATTTTTTTTCCACAACTTGTGAGTTGTGTTACATCCGTTAGTACCATAAATACAGTTCTTTCTTTTTTATATATCTATGGTATCTTAAGGAAACTTTTTCTTGGGTCCTGACACACAAAGCTTGTCTTTACATAGAATAAGTCTTAAGATATGCCTATACAGATCTGTGTTTAAGATTTGGCAGCAGATCTGTTTTTTGGTTGAATGTACTATAATATTCTTAGAATTGAATTCTTTGATATATTATTATATATATAAACGACAAAGACAGGTATTTTTAAAAGAAGCTGCACCAGTTTGGAAAGCACCAAGAAACAACATATTGGTAAATTTTTTCAAAAAAAAAAAACATATTGGTAAATTTTCTTATAGAAAACCTTGAACATATAGCCACTGTAAATATAAACATTATGCCATGCATATATACATACCTTCATATTTCCGTGATTTATAGATTGTTCTTGTCTTTAGTACGTTTTTTTTTCTAAACCCTTAATGCTCTTAGAGTTTTCAACCCTAAATAAGTACGTAGAGGATTACCCAAGTGCCTAAAAATTTATAAAGACTCGATTAACCATACATAAATAAACGATGTCTTTGGTTCAATGTACTACTATGATTGTTTGGAAAAAAAGCGTGTGAGTCTCTTCCACCTCAAATTGAGGACATGAATCTCATAAATTATTTTGTTGACTTTTGGTCTCAAACCTAATTAAATCATAGTATAATTTTTTTTGGCTGTATAAGTTTTTTTTTGATCTAGTATAAGCTTATTGTTGCTTCCAACTAGACTATATAGTAAAGATACTTCCCCCACAATTAGAGAATAATTTCTTTATATATACCAGATCCTTCATTTCTCCACTTTCATTAAGTATTTTTCTTCCTTTATTTTTTCCAAAGAGATTAAGTGAGATATATATCTTCAATTTTGATTACTATCCTATTATGATATTCTTTTTATATAAAATGGATTTATAAATGAATGAATAGTTATTTTGGGAAAAAAGGAAAATGCATGTATGTATGCAATATTTCAAGGCGCATAATATCAGGACTTTCCATTTAAAGCGAAGCTTTTAGATCGAAACTTGCAGCAATGCTCACCGTTCTTTTTTTTTGCTTTTCCTCTTTTCGGTTTCTAGATGATATCTCTATCGCTTCTTTTCTACTCTCTTTTTTTTTTTTTGAGAAATTATCAAAAATATCATAAATTAACTAGTATTTTACAAAAATACACATTATTAAAAATATATTAACATTTAAATTTATATTTTATTGGTTATTATTTACGGTTTAGTGTTAAAAGGATGAGGTTGAGTTTCTAATTTTTGTAAAAATTAGCAAAGGCTATTTTCATCAAAAAATTAAGGTATTTTTGAAATAATCATTTATTAAAGGTAAATTTGCAAAATAATATCAAATTTAGGGTATAAATAAAATTTCTCTTTTTTTCTGAAATAATATTTGCATCAAACCATATACGATAAATACAATTATTTATCTTCAGGAAGATATATACATAGAATGAGATTTTTTTTGTTTATCCGTTTTTCGAATTTGCTTGATGATTGTGATCTAAAATTTTGTATTAAGTTGCTCGTAATGGTATCTAACTTATGTCATCTTGCTACATAGATGAGTAATCTGAGCGTGATGTTTTTAACTCATGTCCTTTAAAAACTTTTTGAACAGTTGCGCGACTACATTGACGTGGTTAAAAACATATTTATTTTTACCTAATATTCAACCTTTCACATATGAAACCGGATTTGTGGTACATACTATATAACTACAAAGCTAAATATTGGTGATTAAAGTAAAATATTCTGTAAATCACGAATAAACTCTTAACAGATTAATTAAAAATCGACTAGTGATGCGACAACACTAATAATACATCATACTCTATCAAAATAATATAACTAAAAAGCGTAATTTGTTGGACAAAGAGATTTGATGGTCACATGCAAGTCATGCATTAGCCAATGGCTTTCTAACTCCAGACAACTTCGTGCCATTTCCAAATGTGTTTTTCATAAGCGGTCCAAAGCGGTTATATTCGTCGATCCGGTTATCTATACACCAGTTGCAGTTTCTCACAAGGTTGTTTTTAGCAGCTGATTTGTTATATCACTAATTCGAATACAATTTCATATCTTTGTACGATTTTGATGTTAAAAGAACAATTACTCCAGGCAGGCTACAACACATTCAATTTTCACTTTTGATTTCAGGATTGGATACTGCAATATAAATGCGGTATGTATGAGATAAACACATATTGCGAAATAATTTCAATTTGTGTAAAACAAAAGTTCAAAATAATATGTGAATGATGACATATATAATAAAAACTGAAGAACAAATGTTTGAAATACTATGGATACAAAATATATTTATATTTTCCAATTTGAAAAATCATAATAAGATATAAAATATTTAATCTAGTTTATAAAAAATATGTCTCAACATTTCTACAAATTATATTCACCAGTTCACTCATTCAATACAGAAAATCGAAAAAGTATTATAATACATAAAATTGGGAAAATATATGACTTTGAAAATATATGAATTTGGGGAAATTTATGAACTATCCTTAGACCATATTTAAAGATTTTAAAAACTTTACTTAAATTATTTTAGGTAATATTATTATTAAAAATTAAAAATAATAATAATTTAAAAATATTTGATGTTAAACCGCACCTTATATGATGCATAACTTATATTGAATTCTGAATTGCACCTTATTTGATTAATTTTATAATATTTAGATAATAACACATTTCATGTCTAAATAGTAAAAAAAATCCATTTTGTCCTGCACTCTGCCTTCTCATGTGGATAACATTTATTGCTTTAGGATTTAGATTGGAGGTTAGATTTGTGATTTCTTACAAATATATAATTAAGATTGAAAATTTAAATAACGATTTTTAAATAGTTTCAAAAAAAATTGAATTTCAAAACATTTTTTAAAAGGGTTGAAAAAGAATCGAAGAAATTTTTAAGAAATAATTTTTATTATTTAAATATTTTACATATTTATAGAATAAAATAAGATTTGTTATTTACCTCTCTAATAAAACATATTTTTATATATTACTTTTGGTAAAAGAACATTTTAGATGTCTTTTGAAAAATTTACCTATATTTTTATTATTCTATTTACTTAGGCTTTGAATGTTACAAATTGCACCGCACGGCAGTCAATAATATACATTATATTTTGTTACCGTAAGTCATTCTTATTCTTAAATTAACATTACAATTCTGTAAATTAGAGAATAAAAGCCCGGTTTCGACCAAAGAAAAAAAGCCCGGGAGCTATATACTTAAATATTGGGCCGTCAGTGTCGAACTTTGCAATCTTCAACTCGTTCTGATTCTGTTACCATCCTCAAATGATCCAATCAATTTCTTCCTCCTCTTTCAAGTTACAAGAAGAGATAGATCGGGAAGGTGTTGACAGCATCTGGAACTAATAAGTTATTTGTTTTCAATGATATAGAGAATGCAGGAAGATATAGAGTATACAACTTCAGATTCGTGCATTAATATGTAATTGAGTTTACTGAAGTAGTCTTGTGAGATGATCTTTGTGCGTTAGACATTCATTTTGATTGTTTTGTGAGTGAATTTTTCCCAGTGGAACATCAATATGGGAGCTCCATGTTTGTTGTTTATGCAGTGGAATGAATGTGAGCAGACTGTTTGCTCCCCTGCATTCTCACCTGCCAACCAATCTATGGCTGTGTTTAGTTTCAAGTCGTCAGCTTTCCTAGAAAATTGAAGAAAAAATCTGATTTTTATTCGTTTGGGGCGGTGGGTTTTGCTTGTCATACTCTTACTTGTTCTCTAGCTAGTTTTATTTGGTTTCATATATAGCTCCTTCTCTGTTATTACCATTATATACCTGATATGTTGTTCTGTATTGAAGGAATCTTAAACCTCTTCTTGTCTGGCTACTGATTGTGTCTGCTTTATGTTTAATAGGACCCAAAAGAGAAAGCAAAGTCAGAGACAAGAGATTGGCTGAACAATGTTGTAAGTTTTTTTTTGCGCATTCATTCTTAATTGTTGATTCTTGAACCCCTTCTGTTAAAACGTCAAGGAGAATTTATGTTAATGGTGTTTGTGAAACTCTAAACTCATAGGCTACTTATGGTTGATATGCTAGGGAAAGTAGGTATTGGTGTCCTTATGGATTATCTTTAAACACTGCTGTAGCGGATTCACCACTCATTTTCTTGCTTTTGAAAGGTGAGTGAACTAGAGTCGCAAATTGATAGCTTTGAAGCTGAGTTAGAAGGACTGTCTGTCAAAAAAGGAAAGACAAGGCCGCCCAGATTGGTAAGCTCTGTAAAATATGCATCGGTCTGAAAATGCTTTAAATTCTTTGCTTGTGGTCTTTTGTTTTGTTTCTCTTTCAGACACATCTTGAGACATCTATTACAAGGCACAAAGATCATATAATAAAAGTTGGAATTGATCAACACCTTTTGGAGGACGTCCAAGTTAGAATGTACCCGTCAGTAATGTTTCAGATGCTCCAGTTGCCTTATAAACTTCAATTCCTATTCAAACTTCCACAGAAAGTATGGGAAGTCTGTCTCCAGTTTCTGCCAAGGAAGAAGAAGCAACAGCCTTGCCTTCCCCTAAACCACCTTCATATGTTAATGATGTTCCATTGAGGGGGCATTGGTAGAGTTAGCATCCCAAACCAGCGCCAACCAAGCCAGCCTCCGTCTCCAATTCCAGCTAATGGAGCTCGCATTAGTGCTACTTCAGCAGCTGAAGTTGCAAAGAGAAATATAATGGGCGTTAAGAGCAACGTCCAGCCTCTAACTTCTCCACTGAGCAAAATGGTATTGCCACCCACCACGAAGGGTAATGATGGAACTGCCTCTGATAGCAAACGGTGAGTGTTTTGAATATAACCCAAGGATCCGTGGCACATTTGCACTATCTTGGTAGTCTGAGCATTATCGTGGCTTTACTTGTTAGCTTTTCGCGAACATACTTCAGAAAAAAACTTCTGGGTCTTTTTTATGTATAACTCTGTGTAGAATAGGGTTTACACTCTAATGTAATGTCTCTCTGAGATGTTTTCCTAGGGCTTTGCATCCCATGAGCTTGGTTAATGTTTATTCAAGTTTTTTGGCTTTTAGGTCCGTGGAAGAACTGAAATAGCACCAGATCAAAGGGAGAAATTTTTACAGCGGTTGCAGCAAGTACAACAAGGCCACACGGTAACCTTTTAGGCAGGTACCGTATATTATTTTGTTTCTATGTTGTGTACTTACCAGGTCTTGGGCACGATTGTTAAAAAAAAGAACTATGAAATAATCACATGATTAATAATACCCAAACATTCCATCATAAAAAGAGATTATCTTTTTTCTCAGAGCTCTGCCATCTCTCCTCATGGTAGCTTGAGAATTCAGGCACCAGGTTTTAATGCCATGACTTCTGCCTCCTTACAGCAGCAGTCAAATGCCAGTGGTTTATGGTGTGATTGTTGATTAACATTGTTTCTCTGTTTAGCAACTAACATCTATGGTAAAAATATAATCTAAGATTCTTTTTGAAGACTTGAAGTTGAAACCACTTTGCGAAGGAGTTTTACACACTGGCAGTTACTAAAATCCCAGAGTTCTTGGCGCTGTTTTTAGTTTCGATTTCTGAAAGTGCAGATGAAAAAATAATAGCCAAGTAAGAGACCTGTTCTTGATGTGTGTGCAGATGTAGATCATGCGAGAAATGATGATCAGCTGCAGCAAAATTTACCTGATGATTCAACATCCGTTCCAGCTTCAAAAGCTATTCCAAATGAGGATGATTCTAAAGGTCTATTTGATACCTCGGTAAGCCTGATCTGTACTAACATTTACTACTCGTTAATATCTCCTTGATATACGCTTTCCATCACAGATGCCTTTGAACCAAAAGTAGTAAATTATTATGTCTTTGTTGGTGTTGTTGAGTATTTTGATTTGTCATTCCTTAGCTTAAACTTCAGTAGTGAAAGTGGTCTATTATGGAGACACGGAATGTAATTTATTTAACCAAAACTACTATCTCAAGCTGGCCTCTTATCCTACCTACTTTGTGTCTTTTTGTTGTATGTACAGTCGGGAATGCCAGCTACATGTTGGATGCCAGCTACAGGTGACTAGGACGGTCACTGATTTATTCTCCTGGACAACCATACAACCGGCCAACTATCGGAAAGTAGCCTCGGGAGTCATTGGACGTAGAAGTAAACTACTGGATTAGCGAGCCACTGGTGCACCTTCAGCGTTTAGGGCCTCATGCATGACATCAGTTCAATGCATACTACTGCAGATGCTTCAAGCTGCTTAAGCTATAGACTTCCTTAACGACCCAGATATCAGAAGCGTCGCTAGACCCTACACTGTATCTATACGTGAAGAAATCCGTCATGAGCATAGCGCTTTAGCGTTGGATAAGTTCAATGCACACTTGGTTTCGACAGACATAAGGAGTCAAAGGTGTGCAACTGATTTTGGGCACGTATAGAAACAGCACTTTTTCTCTTCTTTCGAAACGCTCTGTGTAGATGGTGAAAGGAGATGCAAAAACC